>JAJHJA010001089.1:0-199087 GCA_021202915.1 Heliconius himera
TATGACCCACGTTATTGGCCGATAGACCAATTTATATGAACAGTTGACAGGTGAATCTTTTCCTGAGCACTGTCTGAAACGAAAACTTAGAGAGAATAAACTTGTCAATACAAACATGCTTATACAAGGAACCTTATTATAATAAAATTCATTGTTTTAACCAAGATATATTTAACACACACAATACCTCTAAAAATTGGACAAAAAATGGGCAACGGATCGTCTTAACACTAGGTTTTCTCTGCCTAACATGCTATGTGCGGAATACAGCGTGAAGCTAATAAAAAATACATATTTACCAAAGTCGATTAAATACGTGTGTATTATACTAATATTATATGCCTCGAGTAGTAAGTACCCAGAATCTGTGCAATTTGATAGTTGTTTAAAAAGTCTAAAGTTCATTCTTATATTGATCATTAATGATAGATATGAAACAACCTTTTTTATTCCAGGACAAAAATGGCATCAACGTCGTAAATTATTAATATCATAGAGAGATAGTATTTATTTTGAAAAATATTTTGTTATTTTCACGGAAAGAACAGATATTTTTTTGGCTAAAGTGCAAGAAGAGGTTGGAAAGGAAAAAACAGACTTACTACCCCTAATAAGTGCGACGACATTACGTGTCATGTGTGGTTTGTAACTATGTTTATTTATATAAAGTTGCCTTAATTATTTGACTTCAAGAACTAGCATAAGCCTCGTAAACGTTTATTTTGAAACTAGATGGCGACCAAGTTGTGGTCGCCATCTAGTTTAGTCTGTTTGTGCAGATTTAATGGCCTTCGCTGTACTTCTTCTAATTCCAACTCGTTTTAATAAAATTTTAAAAACATGGCGTTCACAGTCAAATGGTTCCCTACTGCGCCTTAAAATTCTTCCATCAATTTTCAATTATTTTAATTTGTCAACAATCGAAATTAGTGAACAAAATCTTGTTAATGCGTCATTTTTAAATTTTTGTATCTCAAAAGGTAAAAACGGGACCGTCACTTTGTTATCAGTCTGTTCGTCTCTCAAGGCCTTTTATCTCGAGATTGCGTGATGAAATTAATAACAGATATTCAAATCTATGGTCCCTGAAGCACAGAAAAAATTCAAGCAACACTAAGGACAAACATGAAGTTTGGCACTAAGTGAAATCTAATCATACAAATAAAGTAAAAATCAGAAAAGTGAAAATTTATGTGTATTTCATAGAAAAAAAATCATTACAAATTTATATTTGTAGTTAATTTCATACAAAATAAATCCATATGCTTGCATACTTAAGTTTGTAAATCTTTATGAGCCGTACTTTCCGTTGACCTACAATCCTGAACCACAGTGGGCGAGTCCGACTCGCACTTAACGGGTTTTATAATTTTATTGTCTATTAGTGTTTCTTATCAAATGTTGCCTGTTACCGTTCTCTTCTAAATGTCAATAAAAAGTGCTAATAACACGGTGCACCTTTGGCTAAGACAAGATTTCATTACGTTTTATAGTTTAGTTAGGCAATTAGTTTTCTACTCCAGGTGTCTTCCTCTCCGTCCTCCACAGGCTTAATGGGTATATAAACAAGAATAAGTCCAGCCCGTTCAATGCATCCAGCATTTCCAAAAAAAAAGCTTATACTAACATACAGTTATATTTTTCATTAGTTATTATACACTTCTTCTGTTATATTACATTATATTAAGCAGGCAAGGTCTTTTATCAATATAAAGCGCTATTTATAACTATGCCTTGTGAGTTACAATGTGATAAGAACGACATTTCCTTTGTTTCTCATCAAATTAATAAATATAATGTTGACATAATCATAATTTTATAAATAGCTTTATAAGTGACAATGTATACACAAATGTACTAAATTAATTTACCACGTAGGCTATCGTCTAAACAATTGAAAACATATTGAGTGGCTTTTAAATGCTTAGCTTGAAATAATGATATAAAGAATAAAACTAATAAATATAATGTAACAGAGTCATTTGGAGACTGAAACTATTCCATACATTTTTGGGCCCAGAATGTAAAGATATGAAAATGGTATGATTTAATAGATTTAGGTACATCATTCCCTCCTTGAAAACTATATAAATTTTGGCAATCTGAGAGCTGAGTTATTAGAGATTTGATAAAAGTGAGGTTAAGTTCGCACACCAATTTCTTGAATATCAACTTCTATAAAATATGTGATCACTGAGTTGTTTAAGCATTAATGTTTATAAATAAATAAAACACATTTTAATGAATATTTTATTCTTCTTAATAATACTCATAACATGAGCACAGCAGCCTACCATTCGTCTTCCTACAATACAATTGCAGTATTTCATAGCAATAGCTTCCCTTTCTCTACGAAAGCTGTCAACTAAAATGTAACAGAAATATATTTTCCTGCTTATATGTCGGGATTATATCACACCTCTAAGTAACCAGGTTGTGGTGGTTTTCATCGTCTAAAGGTCGTCGGACTAGGGTATTGCAGTGTCCATTGGCTATCCCACAATTCACACAGCGATTCATATTCATAGCGTGGCGGTCGTAAGATCCAAAAGATTTCAGAGTCCAGTGAGGAAGCGAGGGTCGTACAAAGTAGTCAGAGTCAAAATCCGAGAAAAACAAAACAGTAGTCGTTGAAAATATCAAACAAACGGGAAAACATTCAAAATGTCGATGCGTTATGACACGAACGTAATGACAGAAGCAAATGTTTTTTTTTAATGTTTTTTATTTAATGGCCTGATTTTGCGATGACAAACAGATGCAAAAATGCAAAAAATCATTAGACAAGGTGTGATTGTCAATCAGCTGTCACATCTCTGACTTAATAAATGATTGATTTTAATCGATTAAGGATCTAAATCTTATTTTTTTCATTTTTCTCCACTTCCAGATTGTCAATTAATTTATTATTTGCTATTCTAAAAATAAAAAAAAAATTGTAATTTTTTAGATCACATCTCAATTCTTTACGTGACGGCCCAAAAGTTTCATTCTCCTTTATGTATTATAAACGAATTTAAATATTTAAGTCGTATTATTGGATAACAATATCAGGATAATATCAAGGTTTATCTTTTAACATTTTGAATATTGTTGTTGTTAGTTAGTCAGTAGCGAGTAATGTAAGTGTTACGATATGTGTATAATGCATTTAGTGCCAGTGATAAGATGGCACAGTATGTGGCCAAGGTGGAAAACTTAGCAAATCAGCTACACAGTATTAATGGCTAAGATTAGACTAAGTACACACTCGAAAAAGATAGTCAAACAATTCCAAAACTTCTCGCCCAGAAGATGAAGTAAGGCAACTTTTCCAACGATACAAGTAGCAGAGGGACAGAATTAGTGACGTCAAAAGGAAATTTCAAACGAAGAAATGGAAATAGAAAGAATACTTCTACATTTGATAGCGGAACCTCAATGCACACGACCTTTAAGTGGGACTACTTTTAAAAGTTGAACGAGGATCAACATAAAAATTCTGTTAAATTGGGTAACAAACAGAATATCAAAAGATGTGATAAAGAAACTATACTGATAGATAAAAAGATTAATGATACGTATGAGAAATATAAGCATGAGAAAGTTTTATATGCACTTAATTTGCAAAAATATCTGTTTACGGAAGGTACTGCCATGAGGAGAATAATGAAAAACCAATGATAATGAAAAATAATGTTGTTGTCATGAGGGCCTTGAATAGAAAACAATTTATATAAATTAGATATACAGTCAATCAAACAGGAAAATTTCAATATTGTGCATCAGTTCGGCAAGAAAGTTTAAGACATTTGATTTATATTGAGTTATTGATCAGAAATATGTAAAACAAGAATTTTAAATGAAACTATTTTAACCGGATTAATCGCGTATATTTTGTACTTTTATACATTTTTGGAAACCCGACGTTTCGAACACTTTGCAGTAGTCCGTGGTCACGGGTAGACTGAGGTGGCATTCGTCTGTCAGTTGACATAATTATTATATCAAACTACCGCCAACGATTTCTTAATTGCCTCGCGTACTGCCCTGGATTCCTGCAGAATGAGCTGATAGTATCTTGCCCTCTGGTATGGTGGGTTTGAGACTTCAATGATTTTATGAGTGGGTCCCAGGTGGTAGAAAGCTTCCAGCCATCCTCTCTATTGAAATTAGGATGTTTTTGTATTTCAATAGCCTCGCGGATCATTCTAGGAATGTATCTGTTTTCCTTAGCGAGGATTTGGGGTTTATCAAACCTAATGTAGTGGCTGGGTTTATCCACAGTATGCTCACACACAGCTGACTTCGATACATGCCCATTCTTGATATCAGAGATGTGTTCTTTCACCCTAACACCGATGCTTCTCTTTGTTTGGCCGATGTATGATAAGCCACAGTCACAGTCTAGTTTGTATACACCTGCACTCTGTAAAGGAATATTACTTTTTACTGGTCTCAAGAATTGGCTCACTTTCTTGTTAGGCTTGAATATGGTTTTTATGGAAACTCTTCTTAAGATGTTGCCAATCCTGTTTGTAACCCCCTTCACATATGGAAGAAATGCTGGCTGTCTCTCTACTGTGGGTGGCTTGTTGGTCTTCTGACCATGTATGTTTTTATGTCATGAACAAGAACAATGTAATATGCAAAGATTATCCCCAGATATTATATATCTGTTAAATACAAATACATCAAGACAGATGGAATATGTTAAATTATTTGAAATGAAATCTTTAATTACCTAAATAATTTATTTCAAAATCCCAATAATTTTTAAATTGTTATTATTTTTTATAATGTTAAAATTAAAATATTGAATTAATAGACATTAATAGATATTAAATTTATTATACCTTATATTTTTTTAGAGACAGCAATGGGTACTTCAATCCAAGATGACATTGATTCTGTTGCAAATAAATATTCAAAAGCAATAGAAATTATGGGAGTGTCCGTCATACAGAGATTATGTAGAATTTGGTTACATTTTAATTTCATGTTCAGACTATCAAATTTAGCTAAAGTTCAAGAAAAAGCACTTAGAGATCTTCACATATTTACAAGTAGAATAATAAAAAATAGAAGAATTTTCTTAGAAAAAAATAATATTAACGCTCTTGAAGATCCTGAAAAATATGGACAAAAAGGGAGACTAGCAATGCTAGATTTACTTCTTGAAAATGAAAAAATTGGAAACATTGACACAAATGGTATAAGAGAGGAAGTCGATACATTTATGTTTGAGGTATAATTAGAAACATATACCTGTTTAATTTTTAATATTGCTTTGATTTGATAATATTATCTTTCCAGGGACACGATACAACCTCACAAGCGTTAACGTACTTTCTAATGACAATCGCGTATGAAACTGAGGTGCAAGTAAGTAATTACATATGACCATAATTTTATTATAGTGATACCTTATACATATATATGTTAATACAAAACACAAAAAAATATGCATATTCGAAGTTTTTATTTTTATAATATTTGTGAATTATTTTACGCCACTGATTTCGATTGTCCGTGCCTTTTTTGTTGCTATGTTCAAGTTATTAATTTGTATAAAGTAAAGAATAATGGATGCCTCAGTAAATTGACTATATATTTTGCGTTCATGAGGGCTAGGAGTGTAAAAGTGTCGAATGGATGTTACAATATTTGAAGTCCTTCAAATATTTACTTAAATTTATATTTCTATTTCTGAGCTCTGGTGTCGAGGCAAAGTGCGGCGTTGAGTTCCGCCACACAACACGCAATGCCTCCAGAATTCGGCAGCAAGTGGGGAACGGAGTGTCTTAACACTAGGTTCCCTCTGCCTACCCTACTGTATGCGGGATATAGCGTGAACCTGATTTGGGGAGTCAGCTAATGGTTGCGAGCTGCCCAAGGGTGGAAATGGATGGCTCTCTATGAGGGTTCAGCAGTGGACAACTGTGATAAGCAGAGAGAAAATAGTATTAAGACACTCAGTTAATATTTTTACGGCTAATTCGATATATCATAAATTTAGACAAAAAATAAATATGAACATTTCCGCTAAGGCAGATTGAGCCCAAAATCATGGTAGATTTAGTTAGAGACTCCACAATAGTGGTATTATGCAAATGAGTAATATGAATAACTGACCAAAATAGACAATTCTTTATAAAATTATTTAGCTTAAAGTTATTTATTTTAGGAAAAAATATACCAAGAAATGCAAAACATCTTTGGAGACTCACAACGAGTGCCAACGATGGAAGACCTAAATGAAATGAAGTATTTAGAGTGTTGTATAAAAGAAGCTTTACGACTGTATCCAAGTGTACCAATTATCATCCGATATACCACCGAAGAAGTTACTGTTGGTTTGTATGTTTGTGGTTTATTGTGGGAAATAAATATATTTTCTACAATATTTTCCTACATGTAATGTTAGAGGCTAGTTGTGGCACAAGAATAAAAACGTGTGACTTTAAACGCAAGATGTCTGTGAACTTAGCAGAGCACTGTCCAAGAAATCAAAAACGAAATGGAGTTCTCTTCTCATGCAGCCGAGTCTCTTCTTTAGTATATGTTTATATGAGTTCTGGTTTTGTTATAGGCTCTAAATAATAGGACTCTTCATATTCTGAAAAAAAATATGGAGTTCCCGCTTTTGAGCTTGATATTAATTATTTTTAATTATTTTTTTTATATATATAAGCAATTTAAATTGATAGTTTTTAACTATTCTTATATTCAAATATGCTCTGCTAGCATTTTTCATGAGTTATAGTTTTGTTATAAGCTCTATAGAATGCTATTTATTAAATATTTTTAACATTTTTAAAGCGTTAATCCACACTTAGGAAAGAAAAATACTTATTTAGAAAGCGTATAAAAATTTTAACGTAGCGGGACTTGAACCCGCGCCTTCTGGAAACCGACCAGACGCTCTGACCAATGAGTACTACGTTCTTATCAAGCTACGTCGAAATTTTTATAAGCTTACAATTTATGAAAATAGCGTTATTTTTTCTGTTTAATTTTTTATCTAAGTGAATTCAACAGAACTATTTATAAAAATTATCAAGAACTATTTTCCTCACCGCCATGTGTGCAGTCCTCGCCCTGATTTTTATTTGCAAAAATTATCTGCCAAGTTAGTAGATATTTTTACAAATTACTTTTTTGGGGTAAAAACCTAAGAGCTATTCCTATATCAGGTACTGCATGCGAAGAGAACTCCGTTTAATTTTTGATTTGCTGGACAATGCTTTGCTAAGTTCACAGACATAACCGCAAGCCACTACACGCAATGCCTTCAGAATTCGGCGGAAAGTGGGTAACGGAAGTGTCATAATGGGAACTGGGACTATGATTCTAGGACTTTCTAGAAGGTACGCACTAAATTCCCCAGTTCCCTGTGTCTACCTTGACGTGTCTGGGATACGGTAACGTAAAAATAAAAAAACAAACGTGATATTAATTTATAGATAACGTAATGATAAAGTTGTGTTGAGGCGTGGAGTTCCGCTATTGTACGTGTAATGTCTTGAAAATTGGGCAGAAGATGGCAAATGGATCTGTGTCGTAGCACTAGGTTCCCTCTGTCTTCCGTATTATGCATCCGTAGATGCGAAATAGCGTGGAGCTGCTGGTATAAATAACGCAACGTGATTTAATAATGTACTTCCAGGCAACTACGTGCTACCTAAAAATTGTCATATTTTTATATCCATTTATGAATTGCATCGCCGTAAAGATTTGTATCCTGAGCCAGACAGCTTCAAGCCCGAAAGATTTTTACCAGATAACTCACAGAATAGGCACGCCTATGCCTTTATACCATTCAGCGCTGGACCTAGGAATTGCATAGGTAAACGTATAATGTCTATATATGTAAAATAGTTGACTCAAAAGTTATAAAAAAAATTACATTAGTCCACTAAATATTTTCTTTAATAGTGGATAAAACTACGACGTTATAAAAACAAAGAAATGAATATATTGAACCCAAATTTCCGAAACGTCACTAGTTATCTATGTGACTGTATATATATATATATATATATATATTTGAGGCCAGGCGCAGCGGCACGAGGTGTGACTGTAAAACCGACTGGTTGTGGGTTCGATCCCCACTCGAGGAGATGAAATATTTACTTAAATTTATAATTTAATAATATATAATTTATATTTCCATTTCTTCGCGGCGTTAAGTTCTGCCACTCAACACGCAATGAATCCAGAATGCGGTAGAAAGTGGGGAACGGAGTGTCTTAACACTCATACATACAGATAAGGATACAGCGTGAAGCTGATTTATATATATATATATATATATATATATATATATCTACAGCGCTATTGTTTACCAGATTTTAATCAAATGTTATAAAACTATTTTAATTATGGTAAACAAACTTGATAAGTCGCGGCGCAGGGGCACAAGCGTCTGTAAACGCGACAGGTTTTGGGTTCGATTTACCTGGATACTGAAGGAAATGAAATATTTAATATTTACATTTTGCTCTGTTAATGAGACAAAGCGCGGCGTTGAGTTTCGCCACATATCACGCAAGACATCCAGAATGTCTTAGAAAAAGAAAATTTCTCAGAAAGTGGTGAACGGGAGTGTCTTACAGAGAACGGATTGTCTTAACTTTTTCAAGGTTACCAAGTTCCCTCTGCCTACCCTGTTATACATTATAATATATGTTAATTTAACTATTTAACTTTAAGCTCAACACAGCCTAACCATAAATACACAATCAAATGCTCAAGTAAAAATAAATTTTAAAATGTTATCACATATCATAAAATAAAAATACAAAAAGGCATGCATATATACATACATATTCATACAATCATAACACATGGACACATGTCAGAAATAATATAACTTATTATTATATTTAATACGTGGACAGTCATTAATTTTGCTTTGTATTATTTACCAAAAATCCACAATAAAGATAAAATTAATTATATTTTAGGCCAAAAATTTGCAATGCTGGAAATGAAGACAATTATATCAAGTTTATTACGACGTTTCCGCCTTGAGTCTGTGACTAAACCATCCGATTTGAACTTTCAAACGGACATAATATTGCGCACCGAACGCAGCCCAATATATGTGCGGTTTTATAATAGAAAATAAGTATTATAAGTATATTAGTTTTATACATTATCGTATTTTTTTAATTCAAAACAATCAAAAGTTCTTATAGAAATTACGATAATGTAGTAAAAAATCATATTAAAAGCCATTTCTGTTTATCAGATCAATAATCATGTAGCTTAAGCGGGGGAAGCCGCGGGCGGGCCGCTAGTTTTATATAATAAAGAGCGTTTGTATGATAGGCGGCCGAGCGCTACAAAATTATGATTAAAAAAGATCCACAACGATGGGAATGGAATTTTAAATATTCATTGTCTAATATAGAATTAATTGGTATATAAGATAAGATATTTTTTGTATTTTTTTTTAATTGATTAATATAAGCTAGTATAAATTTCGTATTTTCTTAACCCAACCCAACTAAAGTATATAAAATAAAAACATACGTTTCATAATTAATAATAAAGTATTATATATTTCAAAACGTAATATAAGGTTTTAAACATATTTTTAAGAATGATGTTGGACAAAATAGCTATAAATAACTATTTTATTGAAAATTTTACTTTTCAATATAGTGGATATGGATATTGTTTTTAAAAATTCATTATTAAACGAAAGTAATGCAGAAAATTAAATCAATAATTGTGTAGCTCAAGCGGGCGAAGCCGCGAGCCTAGTTTACTAATTAAGCTGGAAATAGCTTAGCCGTCTTTAAATCATACGGTAATAGCGGCACACTTTTGGCTTCGCCCGCTTACCACCTACTTTTATTAAGTAGCATTTGCCAACAGATAGATTATATAATTTTTCATTCAGACATGAACAATTTGTTTTCATAATTCTGCGAAAGTGCAAGCACTATCTGACTGTTTAAGAAGATATCACCGGCGGCAACGAAGCAAGCAGTATTGAATTATTTTATTTTTACATTTTCTTCAAATACAAATGTCCAAATTGCATGCTAAATAATACAAAGCTTATCATCATCAAGGACTGTTGATGGAATAACTTTTGCTCATAAGTTTTAATATTCATATACTCAAACTTATGAGCTAAAAAAAACGGTGAAATATCACCTTACAATTTTAAAGACTTTATATTAGAACTAATGGAATTGAATGCTTTTGTAGTATACAGAATGTTTTTGTCAGCACCCACTGTAAATGAAACCACAGTCTTAACTGTTGTCAATGATTTATGAAGGTAATCTCCACTAACAATTCAATTTTGTTTACTTTATTGTATAAAAATATCGTATAATAGTGCTTCAAAAATATATATTTTTATCAACAGTCATATAATCAAGACATTTCGAATGTCATTCTTTAACTAGGAATCTTACCAGCGCCAATGCTATATAACATTTACAGGCAAACTAATGCCTTGAGTTTATTTAAATGACGATAACTTTTTTTTTAATGAACCGATTTTGATGAACTAAACTTTAGTAGTTAAGTTGAGTTAAAACAAAGCTATTAGTGAAACTTTTAAGTAGATCGATTCAGTACTTTCAGAGAAAAATATGGACATACATATCGACAGACAGACAGACAAGAAATTAAAAAAAAATATTTTTGCTTTCTATTATTCTTTTTAAGTGTCCCTCTATCCATTTCAGTCAAAATTACTAAATGTACAGACAAAATATTTTTACTGTCTTTATATAAGAGAAATATATTTTTAACTTTTATTTTTAATTTTGCTTAACTAAAATACACTCATTTATTTTTATTTTGCTCGTATTTGCGAAATTCTTATTATAAATATATCAAAAATAATTTAATATCACTCTGTCACATTTTTGCGCGGTAAAACAACAAATTTTCAAACATTTAGCAAATTATTGAACAAAAAAATTAAGTAAGTTATTTGTTAATACCTCGTAGGCTATATTTATTTCAAGAATACTTCTATATAGAGGAAAGATTTGTATATGTATATGTTTGTAATGGATAAACATGAAAATTACTGAACCGATTTTAGAAAATCTTTCATAATTAGAATGCTACATTGTCACTGAGTAACATAGCTTATATTTATTTCTAGATAAATTTAGGTATCCCTACAAAAAATTCAGTAATGTTTAATAACAAATATCAAAGGGGGCCACGATTATACCATTTTTTATATTTGGCCATGGGAACCGAAAAGTAGCTCCGCGCCGACTGGGCCAAAAAAATTAAAATAATTCGATGAGTTTAAAAAGAAAAATATAATTGTAGGATTTGATATTCAAAATACTTATGATAAACTTTTTCCGACCAGGTTATGTTTGAATTATGCTTACACGTCTTCGGTTTTGTATATCCGAATACCTTAGTTGATTTTTCTGTTTTGGAATTGAAACTGATGTAAACAATGTTTGTCTTCTTATTTGAAATTATGTATGTATATCTGAATTCCATGTTAATGTAATTAATTAGATTATTTATTATTAATTGAGTTAAAACTACTGTGATCTTTGTTTACTTTTAATTAATGACAGAAACAGCAATGGGCACAATGGTGCATGAAGGACTGGAAAACGTTGCAAATAAATATTGGAAAGCAATAGGTGCTGTAAGTGAAATTGTGTCTGATCGGTTTTATAAACCTTATTTACACAACGATTTCTTATATCAATTTTCAAAACTTGCTAAAGCGGAAAAAAAAGCACTTCACGACATAATTTACAAGAAATATTATAGATGAAAGAAGAAAAGATTTAAAAGAAAATAACATAAATTTAAAATAACATTTTCGTCGGGTACTAGTGAGAGAAGGAAGTGTTATGTGTACGTTCTCAAACTAAATTCGCTAAAGACTTTAAAACTGTGCATTTTTTTTATCAAACCAAGAAACAATTGCAACTATAGTGTTAAATTTTCGAATGACCTTTTAATCTGTTTAAAAAACTAAGAATTAATACAAAAAATATCAAAAATCATTAATGTTCGCATGAATCTACCGTCTGTTAAACAATAAGTGAAAGTGACTGATTTATTTCGAATATAAGTGCATAATAATAATAATTTATAATGAGCTTAAAAAGTTTCAAGTGTGTGAGTGCTTAAAACGAAATCTTACCACATTTCTTAAAAGGAATTTTTACAATAAAATACGGTGAACACCGAGCAGTTCGCTTATAAAATGCAGCAATAGATAATAGACAGTATTATTGGAAGTAATCGTTAAGCTTACCGTAGCGCAGAGGCCTGAACTCCGAATTTAAAGACGAACAAACGAACGAACCCGAGTTCGATCCTTCCAAAAAATAGGAAAAATATTTTTTATAAAAAACCTATATAAATTGTTTAAATATTACTAATATGTCAGAAAAAGCTATCGAAATCATTATATGGGGTTGTTGTAACATGCCAATAGAGGGCGAGGCGTTCCTTCAATGTAGCATATGCAAAGTAGGTTATCATCTTAACTGTCTAAATCTTAGTGCGGGCAACGACAATGACCAACTTTGGAAATGTCCTTCATGCGTGATCACTAAGCAAAGAAGTGGTCAAAGTGACGATACACCGGTGCGGCTCAATACGCGCAACAAAACCACTAATTTAAAGCAAAATGTAGCTATCAAACGGTCCACAAAGAGACAGGCAACATCATCTCCCACACAATCCTCCAGTGACAGCGTCTCACTTGGTTGTATTAAGGATACTATAAGTGAAGTAATTAAGCTAGAAATGCAAAATTTATCATCCGAAATTAATAAAAATCTAGCTAATATGATTGCTAAAGAGTTTCGGTCCATTAAAGAGGAAATTATTGAAATGAAGGAGTCTATGCAATTTTTGAACTGTCAATATGAAGATATTCGAAAGAAAGTTGATACTACCTCAGAAACGATCAAAAAATTGCAAGACGAAAACATAAACTTAACTTTAAACCTGAAGACTCTTACAAACAAGATTAACATCATTGAGCAACATAATAGAGCAAACAACTTAGAAATACAATGTGTTTCAGAAAGCCGAAATGAAAATCTTGATAATTTGATTCAAAATTTGACTAGTGCCATAAATTGTAATTTAAACAGAGATCATATTTTACACTGTACACGAATAGCAAAATTAGACCCACATAACTCAAGACCCCGTTCTATCATTCTACAACTGGATTCTTCAAAAACTCGAGATATGATTCTATCATCTGTCATAAAGTACAATAAAACCAATCCTAATAATAAGCTTAATACATGCCATATGGGAATTGCCGGAGAAAAAAAGCCCGTATTCGTAAGCGAGCACTTATCAGCTGCAAACAAGCATCTTCATGCTGCTGCGAGAACTGCTGCTAGAGAAAAAGGATATAATTATAATGTATATAATAAATACATGTATGGGTTAAAAGCGGTAGAATTTTTATGCGTAAGACTGACTTTTCTGAATGTAAGTTGGTCAAGGATATGGATTTTCTTAAAAGTCTGACGCTGTAATCAACCGCTAAGCATGCTCCAAGGTTAAAATTATAACATTCCCCTACCTAAACATATATTATCAAAATGTACGTGGACTGAGAACCAAAACCCATACCTTTTACACTAACATTTGCTGTAATAACTACGATATTATTGTACTTACTGAAACTTGGCTCAATGATAACGTCCTAAACTCCGAATTGTTCGACAATAGATACATCGTATTAAGGAGAGACAGGAAGTTAACAAATTTCCAACACAAACAAGAAGGAGGTGGAGTACTTATAGCCGTCTCTAATAAAATTGATTGCAGTCGGATGTACAGTTGGGAGAGTGAATGCGAAGATTTATGGATCACAATACAATTTAAAATTTCAAACAAAATATATAATTTGGCCTTGTGTGGGATATACTTACCTCCACCTGTTAGAATAAATATGTTAAAAAAAATCCTAAATAACTGTAATCGTGTATCTGAATTGCATAATTATAATACATGTATCCTGGGTGACTTTAATCTTGGACGTATTGAGTGGTCTCTTGATAGTGATTCCCAAAAGTATTTTAATCTAGGTATCTCAACTTTAGCAAGTACGCTTATAGATTTTGCCAATTTAAACGATTTAAAACAATGTAATAGTATTAAAAACACGTCAAACCGAATTTTAGACCTTGTTTTCACTAACATTAATGATTGTTTTGTATCAGCTGCTGTATCTTCCCTTGTTAATATTGATAAGCTTCATCCTCCCATTATCGCTACTTTTATGGATTTCAGTTAAAATGTTGAAAAGTAATTCAATTGCAACTAAAAAATACAATTTCTTTAAATGTGATTATGACCTTATTAATAATTATCTTACGAATATAAAGTGGAAAGTTATTTTATCTGATCACCTTGCAGTTGACGAAATAGTAAAAAAATTTTACAAAGTATTAAATTCATGTATCCAAGAGTTTGTTCCTGAATATAAGCAAAAAAATTCTAAATATCCTATTTGGTTTAGCCACAATCTTAAGGGTTTGATACGAGAGCGGGAAAGTCTAGATCTTCGATTTAAGAAGTATAAAAATCCTATGGATGGGATCTCCTTAGATATAATAAATGAGCGTTGTGAATTATTAGCGAGCGAAAACTACAAATCTTATATCAATACAGTAGAAAATAATATTACCAAAAACCCTAAATGTTTTTGGTCCTATACAAAAAGCAAGCGTCAGAACAATAGCTCGTTCCCTAATGATATGACTGATGGAGTAAGTAATGCAAATGGCGGAAAGGATATTTCAAATTTATTCGCGAAATATTTTTCTAGTATTTACAAATCTCCACTAAATATCATCGGTCAATCCTTCCAAAAGACACTTGTGAATGCATTAAATACTATATCTAACATAAAGATCTCGAGGGAAGAGATAATGAAAGCACTTAATAGCCTGGATTATCGTAAAGGATCAGGATCAGATGATATTCCACCACAATTTATTAAGAAATGTGCGGAAAGCTTATCTGAGCCACTATTTTTAATATATGAAAAATCACTGCTAGATGGAATATTCCCAACATTGTGGAAAATAGCTAAAATAGTTCCAATCTACAAAAGTAATGATAAAAAAAATGTTTTAAATTACCGGCCAATCTCGTTACTTACAACTTTCGCCAAAGTTTTTGAAAGCCTTATACTTCCTCATAGGATCACACATTTTAAGCCTCTGATAAATGATGCTCAACATGGGTTCATTAAGTCTAGGTCTACGTGCACTAATTTGGTGGAGTTTACAGAGATCGTTCAAAAATCTATGGACGCTGGCCATCAAATTGAGGTTATCTATAGTGATTTTAGTAAAGCATTTGACTTAGTACCTCACGTTGAGGTTATCTATAGTGATTTTAGTAAAGCATTTGACTTAGTACCTCAGAAGTCTTGAATCAAAAGCTGTATGGGTATGGTTATACGGGAAAACTACTGCAGTGGCTTAAATCATACACGGAAAATCGAAAATTCTATATCGTGATTTCAGGTTATCAGTCGTCTTTACATGAAATTAGATCTGGTGTCCCACAAGGCTCCCACTTAGGACCATTTTTATTCAACATATTTATTAACGATTTACCGGCAACTTTTTCCCACTGTACCCCGTTCATGTACGCTGATGATTTAAAAATCCTAAAAGTCGTGAATACCATCGAAGACGTGGCTCTATTACAAAGTGACTTGGATAGACTGGTGAATTGGTGTAAAGATAGCAATATGTTACTGAATGTTAAAAAATGTTTTCATGTCACTTTTGCCAGGAAGCATAAAACTATTAAATGTGACTGCTATATTAACGGAGTACCTATAGTGAAAGTTGACACAATTAAAGACCTTGGCGTCGTTTTTGACTCCAAACTTACATTTGATCAACATATTTCCGAAATTACTAAGAAAGCTACAGGCTTACTTGGCTTTATTTTGAGAACCTGTAAAATGTTTACACAAGCAAAAACTAAAATAATGCTTTATAATAGTCTCGTTCGCAGCATTCTTGAATACTGTAGCACTGTTTGGAGACCTCATTATTCTACTAGCTCGTTGCGCATCGAGCGTATTCAGAAAAGATTTCTATGGCATTTAGCAAAATTCCAAGGAATCTCAGAAAGCAAACCCTCTTATAAGGATAGATTGCAGTATTTTAAAATTCAATCGTTAACTGAAAGACGGGATATACTAGATTTAACTTTCCTGCACAAATTAATTAACTACCAGTATGATTGTCCCAACCTCTTGCCATTATTTAAGTTTAAAGTTCCCTATAAATGCCCTAGAAATCCTGTAAAACTTTTCCAACCTCCAATTTGCAGAACCATATTAGGCTCTAATTCGCCGGTCTCTCGTTTATGTCGCCTAGAAAATGAATATTCAGCTAAAATTGATATCTTTTGGGATTCACTTCGTAAAATTAAGAGTAAACTCGATTAAAGTATAAACATAAAAATATTTTTAATTTTTCTCTCATTGTTCACAATTTTGAATTTACTTTTATGCACTTTTAGTTGTAAGGACAAATTCTACTGTGATTATTGTCAATCATCTTCTCACACAAAAATATTTGCATGCGGTGTTTATCGTCACAAACATATGTATAGTTCTGTTTTTCTTTTTATTATTACAAATATGCCAATGTTACAAAGCTGTACTGTGTTTACGTGATAAACCAATAAATAAATAAATGAATAAATGATTTTGGTGGTGATGAAGATTATGGGAAAAAAGGCAAATTAGCGATGTTAGACTTGCTTCTTCTGAATGAAAGTATAGGGAACATTGACGAGGACGGCATTAGAGAAGAAGTTGATACTTTTATGTTTGAGGTAAATAAATAGTCGTTAGATTTATTATCTTTAACAAATAATCTAATTGAAACTATCATGGCGTGTAAATGCACAACGTCTGATTGCAAATGTGAAAGGAACCACTCGAAGATTGAATGAGTTTCATTTCCTCACTTTGGTTAACACAAAGCGGCGTTAGGTTAATAGTTATCTTAACACTTAAGTCCTCTACAACTGCAAGAAAATAACTATTATTATTTTATGTTTTTTGTTTCACTCTGTATCTTGCAAATAGCAGAAATTTCCCATTTTTCGCCGAATTTTCAAGACATTACTTGTTGAGAGATGGAACTCAAAGCCGTGTTTTGTTTTCTTACCAGAGCGAAAAAATTAAAATATTGATAATTCTTTCCCACGAACAGAATGGGACCCACAATCGTCACGTTTACAGTCACATGGTGTGTCACCACGACGGCCTTAAATTTTGTAATTTTTCTATAAGATAATTATTACGTTTCTTTATGACGATGCCTGTGATTTTCTTACAGGGACATGATACAACTGCACACACATTAATTTATATGAATATTATATTATACATTTGTTAATGTTGATTGCTAATGAAACAGAAGCTCAAGTAAATATACTTTTAACAAACTATGCACAATTCATATATTTTTTCTCCTAATTTGTAATTTATTTATTAATATAATCTAAGATAGAGAGAGCGCTCTCTCACACATGTTGTGCATCGTTTCTCCACAATAATACATTTTTTATTGCTGTGCAAAACTTGTACTGTTTTTACAGGTACTTTTTGTACGTGTCTTAAAAAATATTTAAAATTTATTATTAGCTACTGTCATCACTACAGAATAAAATATATGAAGAATTGGTTAGCACATTTGGTGACTCACAACGGGCACCGACTATGGAAGATCTTAATCAATTGAAATATTTAGAGTGTTGTGTAAAAGAATCATTACGTCTTTATCCAAGCGTACCTAGTATTATGAGACAAATCACTGAAGAAACCTCTATAGGTACACTAAGTATTTATCTTATTACTACGTATAATAAAAAATATCTAAATAATAATTATCAATTAATTTACTGTATGTAACACGAAACACAATTTCTGTTCATCTATTTACAACTAATTCTGTAAATGTAAAGTAATTCGAACTTCTTTTTACACTAATGTATATTAATTTAATAAAGCGGAAGAGTTTTTTTGTTCGTTTAAATGCTAAGATCTCTGGAACTACTAGTAATATTGTAATGATGAAAGATCTGTTTGGTTAAATACGCTAATCTCAGCAATTACTGATACAAATTGAAAAATTGTTTTATTTAACAATTGTACTTATTAAAACTTATTTTTATATTTTTTTAGTTTTCTCACATTATAATTTTTTAATCGCATTATAATGTTTTTTTAATTTACTAAAAATAAAAACGTTTTAGGTAAATATACGATACCTGCAAATGCTCATATATTTGTATTAATATTTGCCTTACATCGTCGTGATGATATTTATCCAGAGCCTGAACGTTTCATTCCTGAAAGATTTCTCCCTGAAAATTGTGTAAATCGCCACCCATACGTCTATTTATCTTTTAGTGCTGGGCCTAGGAACTGTATAGGTAAGTTGAACCAGACGTCTAGTAACTGTCTTTATAAACTTGTAGTTGTTATACAATACTTATGTGTCTTACACAAACATTTGTTTTTCAGCTTCACGCTGTGTCCCACATGTAGGAAAGGCAAAGGGAGTCTAGTGTTAAGACACTCCACTCCTCATATTCGCCAATTTCTGGGGAGGCATTGCGTGATGAGTAGCGGAACTCGACGCTGCGCTTTTGCGTTGACACCAGAGAGAAAAAATGAAAATATTAAATATTTGATTTACAGTTGATAATGAATTGATGATTATGAAACTTTCAAAGATTATTTTACACAAATACCAGTACTTTTAAAAATAACTTCTGGATAATAACCAGCAGTGATATTTTTCGCTAGTCTCTGAAAGTGTTTGTTAAAATTTAGTTTTTTATATAACAGTTTTTATTTTTATTTTATATCCATATATATTTTTTTATATATTATTATTTTATAACTATCAATTATAAATTATTATCTGGTACGAAAGGCCAATTATTAGGCTATGTTGAGGAAAACCCCACACCCAAATATCTAGCAATCGGGTTGTATTAGCAAATTTTCTTTATTAATCTATGTTTTATCAAAAAAACACAAATTTCCAAATATCTTCTGAACCCCTGAAAATTGCTGAATGTACATCGGGATGAAACGGAGAGGTACTGGGGTTCCCAAATATATATATATATATATATATATATATATATATATATATATATATATATATATATATATATGTATGTGTATGTACTTTATTACCAACGAAGATGATGGATCCAGTGCAACACATCTCGTAAAAATTGAGATATTTGAATTGAAAAACTTTATTGGTTATAATATACCACCGGAGGAGCACTGCAAACATGCAGACTTGAGTGTCAAATATTACATTATTACAACAAGAATGTAACTTTAAATAAAACAACTAAATAAATTATTTTTACTTAAATTTTACTTTGTTTTATTTTTCATTGGAAAACGCATGTAAATAAAACCAAAAAATATTTTTTATACATTAGCATTTATTATAATTAATAATATTTCATACATTTTTTTTCACATAATGTTATTCTTAAAAAACTACTTACTACAACTTTGTTTAAACTATTATAAAAGATTGAAACATATCGTTTAACAGAAGATCATTTTTAATTTTTTTTTGTATCTTCTTTAGTCCTTTTAGTTTTCATGGCTTCGGATAATTTATTTAAACTACTATAGCCAGCGGGATTAGAAACATCATAATAAATATTAACGTATTTAGACGAAATCAATTAATAAAGATTGTAACAAGAAAATCATTTGCAGGAAGCGATTTAATATCGCGGGTTCTAGCATACAATATACTGTATCGTGGTTTCTGACGCTTTGAAGGAAGCGACTTAATATCGCGGGTTCTAGCATACAATATGGTACTGTATCGTGGTTTTCCGACGCTTTGATTAAAATGAGAGAAATTGCATTAAATATTAGTCAGCATACCGAAAAAGAGACAGAGGCACTGTGGCGTCGTTAGGTGATGAGTAATGCAAGAAAGAGACAGCAACACTATGACGTAGTACGTCGCTAGCAATTCGGGGAAGTGAGCGATAAGGCCGGGCGGGAGCTTAATGAGGGTGACTGATAAGCGAATCGACTAGTGGGATTTAATTAATCGAATCGAAAAGCTATCTTTGGAACGGTTAGAGATACAACTCTAGGACCTAGCGCAATCGATTCAAATGGGAGGCTATTCCTTTTTTTTTGTTTTTTTAGTTTCGAAGCACCGACGAGTGGACTCGCAGGGTCTGGCATACTTCCGAAGAAACGTATTCGTTGGTTCTGGCGCTTGCGTACATTCTACTCTCTTATGTATGATTTCCATTACAATTATATTAAAACTAAGTGTGAAACTGTTATATAAATGACGTGAAACTATTATATACTGAATTACTGACACAGACAGATTAGTATACCAAATATTAACAAGAGAGTTTTATGAAGATATTCAACTAGACTTAGAAATATTTTGATACCTCTGATATATATTTGTCCATTAGTAAATAAAAAGAAAATAGGTTACTTTAAGGATGAAAACAATGGTAAAATGTTTTCTTAATTTGTAGGCTTATGATCAAAAATCAAAAAGTCGAAACTTAAAAAGAAAACGTATATATAATAAAAAAATTCAAAGGTAATAAATGTGTAACAAAAAAATTACATTTGAAAATTTTAAATATAGTTCGTTGAATAAAGAAATAAAAACAGCCGAAATTTTATGTAGATTTCAGTTTTATTAACAGATAATTTTTACACAAAAAAATAATAAAATCTGTCTGTCTTCAAATGGTAATAAAAGAAACTTAATACTGAATTCTACAGATACCCTAGCGTGGGAAATTATAGTTTAAAATAAGATTACTTATATGTTATAAATATAAATATTGTAAATTTATTCTGATGTCAAATGTTTATTGTTTATTTACTTTGCTTTGTATAATAATTTTTATGTGGTATGTTAATTGTTTGTAAAAATATTAGGAATTTTAGATAAAGTTCTTATACTATTATTATTTTTAGATCTTTTTTGTATTCAATTTATTTTTCAGATCTTAACTTATGACTGATGATTACGTAAAATAATAATTTTATTATCAAAATATATAGACCATTTCAATTTTTTTAGATGATTTATGAAAATATTACTTAAAAATTTAACGAATAACAATGGAATGTTAATAATCGGCCTAATCTAAAAACATAAAATAGTATCTTAATATAATATATATTTTTATATTTTTCGAGGTCTTTCCACAAACAACCGTGGGTAACACTTAAAATATACAACGTTATTGTTTCGCAGATTTTAATCAAATGTTATGAAACTGCATTGTTTATGGTAAATGAGCTTTTAGTAACTACTTAAGACGAGGAATTTCCATAGGTTAGGTCACATATATTTATATGATACAACAATATATATGGTTAGTTTGTGTTAACAATTACATAGAAGATGAGATATAAAAGACAGATATAAGAATAGATATAGAATGCACAATTTTTTTTTATGATGTCTACACCATAAAAGGTAATAGTAAGTTTTGCTTTTTTTTATTCATATCTTTGAGAGAAAATTGAACTCACAACCTTTGAGTTTGAATCATGCGCTTTTGCCCCTGGGCCATAGCTGGCCTCAATCTCTATAAAAATTCAACCTTTACTACAATATATGTAGTTAAGTTATTTTTTCATATTACTCACTACTTAAAACCTTTTTAACCGACTTCCAAAAAGGAGGATATCTATATTAAACAACAATGTTATTTTATGTATATCCTTCGATTTCTCCACCATTTGTGGACTGATTTTAAATATTCTTTCTTTATTTGCTCTATTTTTATTTCTCAGATCCCATTGTCACCTAGATAGTATTTGACGATGGAATCTCAGGGAAATCGAAGAAAATTACTATTTTTTTTTTATGGAAAAGACAAGGCAAACGAGCGTTCGGGTCACCTGATGGTAAGTGATCACCGCCGCCCACGACCCCGTGCAACACCAGAGGAGCTGCAGGTGCGTTGCCTGCCTGTAAGGTGGTTTGGGCTCCGGAGCCCGGCATTACCTGATGCGAAACGCAGTGGCATAAAGCCACTACTTCAAATCGGTTTTAAATACCGGGGGTGGTAATAATCCGGTCGAGTCTGTCCATGCGTGTTACCATTGCTGGCGACGTGACTCTACCACACGCACTTTAGTCGCCTCTTACGACACCACCAGTACCAGGATAATCCTATTCTGGGCCGGGATCACACGGCACGGTAGTATATAGTAATAATCTTATAATAATCATATATTTGTTTTCACCATTTTTAAAATGCAATTCCAAATCCAGGAAAGAAAATCACTTTTTAATCACTATTCACTATAAATAAATATTCTAAAAAAAATTTTTGTACGTTTTCTAAAAATATATGTATTTGCTTCTTGTAGTCATCATCTGATGACTTGACAATTTAGTTTTCTACATTTTTGAAAATCCGACGTTCCGAAAACAAAGCATTTGCAGTAGTCCGTGGTCACGGGTCTGAAGGTCTCAACTGAAGTGGCATTCGTCTGTCAGTTGTCACAATTATTGTATCAAACTATCGCCAACGATATCTTAATGGCCTCGCACACTGCCGTAGCAAGAATTCTTATAAATCTAGCTCTTGCTCTCCTATGTGGTAGATTTGAGATTTCAATATTTTTTTATGAATGGGTCCCGTCAGGTAGACAGTTTTTAACCATCTCTAGTAAAATTAGGGAGCTTTTGTATTTAAATAGCCTCGCAGACCATTCAATGGATTATCCAAAATAATATAATGATTAGGTTTATTGGTGTACACCGATTTTTCTCTTTGTTTGATTAATATATTCAAATTCAAATTCAAATTCAAAATATTCTTTATTCAAATAAACTCTTATAAGCACTTTTGAATCGTCGAATGAACATATAACAAAAAATAAAAAGCTACCACCGGTTCGGAAGGCAGTTCTGCTGAGAAGAGCCGGCAAGAAACTCAACAGTTGCTCTTTTCAAAGTCAATGGTATAATATATAATTTTATTACATTATCTGGCAGCTATCCTGCATCACATTCAATAGACATTAATTCCATACATGTTTATCCTCTAAATATTCTTGAACAGTGTAATAAGCTTTACTTGTTAGTATTTTTTTAAAGCTACTTTAAATTGTGGTAGTGGCAAACTTAGAATACACTGCGGAAGTTTATTATATACACGTATACTCAGACCCATAAAAGATTTATTAACTTTTTGGAGGCGAAAACGTGGCGTAACAAGTTTATCTTTATTTCTCGTTCCTATCGTATGTATGACACTGTACATTTTGCCGGACAAACAGAATATTATAATATACAAATTGTGAAGCAACTGTAATAATACCTGCATCTTTAAAAACATCTCGCAGAGAATCTCGAGCTCTTAGATTATAAATATATCTCACGGCTCTTTTTTGAAGAATATATGATAATACACTGTAATAACGGCGTATACAAACTAACTGGCTGATAAGCCACGGTAACAATCTAGTTTGTATACGACTGACTGCACTTTTCAATGGTCTTAACAACTAGCTCACTGTTTTTAAGTTTAAGTGTACTTTTTATGAAAGATTTTCTTTAGATTTTTGCCAATCCTGTCTGCAATCCCGTTCAGGTGTGGTAGAAGTGCCGACTGTCACTCTACTGAAAGTAAGTTGTTGGATTTTTGACAACGCTGACCAGGAACTGGTAGCTTGTACTAATGAAGATCACTCTTCAACTGTCGAAACTCGCACCTATGTTTAACGTAGCGGAGGTGGTGGGCTCTTAGAAATAAATATATATTTTGGTTTATTCAATTTATCCTTTTTTTCATGAAATCGTAATAGTCGTCATAAATTATTACATTAATATTGAATATATTGGGGTCCATGTTCAAGAGTGAAAGAAAACAGGCTGGAGATTACAATATCTATTCTTGAAAATATCTTTCTAGCAACAACGAACAACAATTTTAAATAAATCTAAAAACTGAAACGTTTTTGAAAAAAAATACAACTTAATAGCCATATGCATAAACTTAATCATTACACTATTAATTAAGTAGATAATTTCAAAATAACGAAAATTAATTTTTACTTTTACTTATATACGAGTAGGTACAGTATCCCGCACACAGTTTCCATGCCAGTTTCCGAATTCTGGAGGCATTAGGTGTTGAGAAAAGAAACAACAACATTATTAAATGATAACTTAATTTAAGAAATAAGAAATAAATTTATAAAGTTTAATAATGTTAATAATAACTCTACGTAATAATAATAATATGTAATTATATTTTATTAACAATAAATCGCCGTCTGCTCTGTGGGTCAACACATTTACATAGGTGCAATAAAACCTATGTTATAAAATATATAAATAAGATATTTATTTCACATATTATGTATAGGTCAAACAACATAGGTTGTATGGATCACAGTAATGTAATCTAAGGTAGTAAAAAACTTTCGCACTTGATGTCACTTACTATAAATGCGCAGTAATTATATACTAGAACACGAACGCTATTCAGATAATCTATATCTATCTATCTATCTGTACATATAATAAAAAAAATGAAAATGGTGTGTCTGTATATTGTCGATATTTACAAAACTAGTGGCCCGCCCGCAGCTTCACCCGCTTAAGCTACATGATTATTGATCTAATAAACAGAAATAACTTCTAATGTAATTTTTATTACTTTAATCTATAATATTCTAATATTATTTTTTTACTACATTATCGTAATTTCTATAAACACTTTTGATTGTTTTGAATTAAAAAAATCGACCACGTTAATATTTGATTATTTCTTATACGTATATATTTTTGTAACATTACATAGGTAAAAAGAACATCTATTTACCTATGTAATGTACGTCTCATCATACTTTTAAAACTCTGTTAAATGTGCTGATGTCAGTGAATAATTTAATTTACTCTTTCAGAAACAGCCTTAAATATTAGATTATTGATTTGAAGAATGCATAAATATTGTGAAATAACTGTAGTGATTGCATATTAACTCCTGTACAATTTATATATATATATATATATATATATATATATATATATATATATATTATAACGCAAAGTAGATATTGAAACACTTATTCACTTCCAATAGCTATATTTCTTACAATAATGTAATTACAATCTACTATACTCCGCACTCTGACCAAAAACATTTTCCCGCCCAAATTTTATAATAAATCTATGCGCGCGTCACTCCTTTCCCGCCAAGCCCTCCCCGAGCGCTCGGCGACAGCGTACCCGAGAGTTGCCGACGAGCCAGGTGGTGCGTAACAATATATTATTGGCTGTAATGTACAAGCTATAAATATGTAGTTATTACAGAGTACACGTAGAAAGCCTGATTTTAGGCATTTTTATATAGATTTATTTCAAACGAACGAACGAATCGAAGAATCTATGTATTTACTTAATATTTCTTTGAAGGTCAAATTGGTCTTTATTTCTGTGTTGAATTAATTACGATTTTTGGGCCCAAAATGTAAAGAAATGAAAATCGTATGATTTAATAAATTTAGGTACATCATTCCCTCCCTGAAAACTATATAAATTTTGGCAATCTGAGAGCTGAGTTATTAGAGATTTGATAAAAGTGAGGTTAAGTTCGCAGCACAATTTCTTGAATATGAACTTCTATAAAATATGTGATTACTGAGTTGTTTAAGCATTAATGTTTATTATTTATAAATAAAACACATTTTAATGAATATTTTAATGAAAATGCCATCTAAGAAGTGTGCAGGTGAAACTAAATTATTTTGGTACCTAGCCCAACTAAGGTACCATATAATACTCATAACATGAGCACAGCAGCCTACCATTCGTCTTCCTACAATACAATTGCAGTATTTCATAACAATAGCTTCCCTTCCTCTATGAAAGCTGTCAACTAAAATGTAACAGAAATATATTTTCCTGCTTATATGTCGGGATTATATCACACCTCTTAGTAACCAGGTTGTGGTGGTTTTCATCGTCTAAAGATCGTCGGACTAGGATATTGCAGTGTCCATTGGCTATCCCATAATTCACACAGCGATTCATATCCATAGTGTGGCGGTCGTAAGATCCAAAAGATTTCAGAGTCCAGTGGGGAAGCGAGGGTCGTACAAAGTAGGCAGAGTCAAAATCCGAGAAAAACAAAGCAGTAGTCGTTGAAAATATCAAACCAACGGGAAAACACTCAAAACGCATCGACACCAACGTAATGACAGTTGACAAGCAAATGTTTTTTTTTTATTTTTTTTTATTTAATGGCCTGATTTTGCGATGACAAACAGAAGCAAAAATGCAAAAAATCATTAGACAAGGTGTGATTGTCAATCAGCTGTCAAATCTCTAATTTAAAATATGATTGATTTTAATCGATTAAGGATGTAAATCTTATTTTTTTCATTTTTCTCCACTTCCAGATTGTCAATTAATTTATTATTGCTATTCTAAAAATAAAAAAAAATAGTATTTTTTAGATTACATCTCAATTCTTTACGTTTAGGCCCAAAAGTTTTTTTAGAATCTATGTATTTACTTAATATTTCTTTGAAGATCAGATCGGTCTTTATCTATGTGTTGAATTAATTACGACTTAAATTTAACTGTTATGATTTATGAACGTAACCTTCACTAACAATTCAATTTTGTTTACTTTATTGTTTGTATTCTGAACAAAAGTGCTTTAAAAATATATATTTTTATCAACAGTCATATAACTAAGACGTTTCGAATGTCATTCTTTAGCCAAGAATCTTACCAGCGCGATTGCTATACATTCACAGGCATACTAATGCCTTGAGTTCATTCAAGTATATAAATGTCGATAACTTTTTTTTAAATGAACTGATTTTGATGAAACAAGCTTTAAATGTTAAGTTAAGTGTGGTAGAGTCACGTCGCCAGCAATGGCAGCACGCACGAGTAGACTCGATCGGATCATTACCACCCCCGGCATTTAAAACCGGCGTTAAGTTGTTGCTTTATGCCACTGCGCCCAACCCACCTTAAAGGCCGGCAACGCACCTGTAGCTCCTCTGGTGTTGCACGGGTTCGTGGGCGACGGTGATCACTTACCATCAGATAACCCGAACGCTCGTTTGCCTTGTCTTTTCTATAAAAAAAAAGAGTTAAACAAAGTAATTGGTGAAACTTTTAAGTAAATCAGTTCAGTACTTTCATAGAAAAATGTGACCATACAAATATACAGACAGACAGACAAGAAATTAAAAAAATATATTTTTGCATTCTATTATTCGTTTTAAGTGTTCCTATATCCATTTCAGTCAAAATTACTAAATGTACAGACAAAATATTTTTACTGTTTTATTATATATAGAGATAATAATTGAAGGGGTTTTAGGAACAGTAATACAACCCAAATCCACAAAAAAATTGTCTGTTGTCTCTTTGTACGTGCTAATCTCAGGAACGACTGGACGGATTCGAATAAAACTTTTTTTGTTATGTAGCTATTAAGTCTAGGTAACATATAGGCTACAGTATATTTTGAAAATCTGGATATCTGATGTGAAACCTTAACAGCCTGTCTAAACTATAAGAGATACAAATATACTGCCTCAGAGAAAATTAACAAACAACTAATCTCTAAGAGATATAAATATAACGTCTGAGTAAAAGTTGATCAATATAACAAGCATTTTTTTCCCTAGCCTGTACTGTCCCATTGTTGGGCAAAGGCCTCTCCCCATTTCTTCCATTCTAGTCTATTTTGTGCTATTGAACACCAGTCAGGCATGTAATGGTCCAGCTCGTCTCGCTATCTCCGTTTCGGTCTGCCAATTCTCCTTTTAGAGTTAGGAATCCAGCTGGTAGAAGATTTTTAATTAATTAATAAACATTAAAAACAATAAAGGGCCTAATATGGATCCCTGTGGGACGCCAGAGGTTATGGGCACAAAATCTGACTCGTAACCACTAACGGCAACTTTTTGAGTACGATCAGCAATATATGACTTAAACCAACTCCATAAATTACCACAGATCCCATTAAAAGCAAGTTTCTCCAACAGAATTTTGTGCTCCACTGTGTCAAAAGCTCACATATGTAGCATTTATTGCTGTTTTTATTATTACTTACTCCTCGCCTCTTACGGCGGATGGCGAGTTCAGCAGAAGCCTCCCTCGCCCGTTTCGCCGACTCCTTCTTGAACACCACTGCCTCGCAGGAGGAGACCGCATCCCACGACGTCTCGCTACCGGCCATGGCCTTAACCACGGCCGGCAGTGAGAGGTCGTCCCCTATGACGTCGCTCAGAGCGCGACGTTGAGACGCCCAGGCTGTGCACTCCTCCAACGTGGGCCTGGGAGTGGGCCTCCAAGCTGGGCCGTCTCATCGAGGCAGTCGTCGCAGTGGTGGCAGACAATCCCGAGGACAACTACGTCACCGACAAGTGCCGCGACGCATCCCGCACCTTTCTCGATACGTGAGAAAGGCGGAGAGCCCGCAGCGACCTGGGTAATCAGTGCTACCACCCCGGTGTTGTCGGCGACCCAATTGTCTCTATCGGGAACGCTGTAAGGCTCCGCCAGAACCACTGCGCCAGGCTTTGGACCAATAAGTCCTGGGCCCTGGCGCAGTGGTTTATTTTCGCCTGCAACACACAGAGAGTCATTATTTGATCTCCATGTGTTGCACCTCCCCTTCCCTGGCTGGGTGACTTGTACTAGCCGGTGCTTCCGGCCTCGTACGTCTTCTCTTCCCCCATTTTTTATAGGTAGCGCTGGATTTTGCGCAAGCAGCACTCCCCACCTTATGGTTGGCCGCACCGGAAGCACTGATTGCTCCGGTCAGCCACGCTGCTACTCTTCGCCGCATTGTGGCCAACTTCATGGCAGCGGTAGCATCGCAGAATGCGGGGCTGCAGCAACTTGACTCTCGCAGAGCCAAAACCAACGAGTAGCCTTCCTCCACTAACCTTCTGCGCAGCCCCGATAGGGCAGCGAACCCACACTGTGCCCAGACCGGCCCGGTCTTGTCTTATTTCGCCCACCTTTACGTCTCCTGCAGCACAGCCACCGACTCAACTGAATGTTGCCGAGACGTCTTCGTAAGTTGCAGAGTCGTCTAGGCCACTCACCCTTAATTCTGCGCACTTTACTGGTCTCGACACCTGCACTTCTCCAGCGTCTATATATAAAATTTTATTTTAATATTTGAAAGAATTTGAGTCTCTATTAATAATTGCCTCTTACATTAATTCTAACCCCAGCTTTGTTAATATTTACCCCAGATTTTAACGACTGTATTTCTGATATTACTTAACTAACTGATGATTTTTAGTACTAACATCATAGCTGAATAACCAAAGCATACTGAATAAAAAATATAACAAAAAATTATATCATTATTAGAAATATAAATTATCATTTAAAATTTGTTAAGTCTATCCCCGCTCTCCCCTTTCCATTCACACATTTTATATCATATACTTTAATGAACCAGCTCTTCTAATCATTATCATCGTAATTAATAAAACATGCAAGTTTCCTTCATGCACGATTCATTCTACTATATCCATAGTCAACTTAGCGCGCGTCTACGACGAAATGATTTTATCATTTATAATATCGTTTGTGTTTGTGTTATTATTTATAGTGTTTTTATACGATCGCAACTGTAGAACGCGGAAACTTCTGGATAAAATACCAGGAGCTGATGCTTTGCCAGTCATAGGCAATTCTTATTATTTCTTACGCTCACAAGGTATATATTAGGGAGAATTTAAGGCAGAATATTTTAATGTAACGTTGTTAAGATTAGTATTAATTTTTATAATAATATGTTTTTAGTTGAAATTTTTAAGTACATGCGGACTTTGCATCGTAACTTTGGAAGTTTTTATAAAGTGTACGCAATTATCGGCAGAAGTATTGGAGTGGCGGAACCGGAATACGTTGAGGTAGTACCTAAAAATAATGTACACTGGATTTACAAAATCCATTAAAGTAAAGACATTTTGCGATTAAACTTAAATATATATATATTTCATATCAAATTGATTTCGCATATCAATTCTTCCATAGATTCAATCAAATCTATTTTAATAAAATAAAGTAACGAGTACAAGTAGTAGTAACAAGATACATAACTGAGAAAAATATATATAAAATTATATTTTTTTGTTTTGTTTAAGGCTATTTTATCATCAATTAAATACAATGGAAAGCAATTACCATATAATTTTCTCAAACCTTGGTTGAACGAAGGATTATTAGTTAGTAATGGTATGTATCATCTTCATGTAAAAGTATATACTCAAAAATGTGACAATTCATTTTTACATTTCATTTTTTTTTTCTTTGCGTGTTGATAATTGTTGCCTTAATATTGCAATGCCTACCATGTCTTTATTTTTTATATTTCAAGAATTAGATAATTATTATTTTTATATGATAGCTTCAAATGTAAGTGCACTCATTAATAATTTATATTGACTATACCAATAAAATAATATATTTTTAGGTCCGAAATGGCATCAACGACGAAAACTTCTAACTCAAGCATTTCATTTTAATATATTAAAGAAATACACGAGAACTTTCAATGAACAAACTCAAAAATTGTTGATCTTAGTACAAGAACAAGTTGGTGAAGAAAAAACAGATGTAATGTCACTGATTTCATCTGCCACGTTACATATCATGTGTGGTATGCTTTATCATTTATTAATATTAATATATATTATTATTTATATTTTTTGTGTAACAAATATTTATATTTTTATTTAACTGTTAGCGACCCACTCGCGACTTCGCCGGATTGAACTACATAATTATTAATTAATAATGTGTATTACTTTCATTTTCTAACAATAATATCATTTTAAAACAATATCTACACTTATATCGAACAATAAAGTTTCAGCTAATTCAATAAATTTACTATTCATAGCAATTTTATGGAACAACATTTTTTAAATTGATATTACTTTTTTATTTATAGACGGATTGTAATAAAACAAGCACTAAATGTTAAGAGAAGCTTGCTAAAATACAATAGTGAAAACAGCAATTAAATCGGTCGTTTCTGGGATTAGCGCGAACAAACTTACAGACAAAAATAAAAATTGTTTTTGGTTCTACAATACAACATTTTTTTTTCTTCCATGTATGTCGGTATCTACCGATCCGTTACAAAATTTTATAAGTATACATTTTAATTGCTTTATAAAAAAAATACATCATAGGAAAGTATTTTACGCACATTATTTAAGTATATATAATATTTATATGAAATATTTTGCAAATTAACAAAATATTCTATTGACAGAAACTGCAATGGGCACATCTATGCAGGATAATATCGAATCCGTAGCAAATAAATATTCAAAAGCAATTGAAATTATCGGTTCATCGGTGATTGAAAGATTTGTTAGGGTATGGCTACATCTAGACTGTATTTTTAAATGGTCAAAACTAGCAAAACTTCAAAAGAAAGCTCTCAAAGATTTGCATGTATTCACTATTCGAATTATTAAAGAGAGACGGAATTTTTTAAAAGTCAACAATATAAATGTGTTTGATGACATGGATGATTATGGCAAAAAGGGTAAACTAGCAATGTTAGATTTACTCCTTGAAAATCAAAAGCTAGGTAACATAAACGATGAAGGTATTAGAGAAGAAGTTGACACATTTATGTTTGAGGTACGTATTAATATGTATCTACAATATGGTCACCAAGTCCTGGCCGCCCTAAAGTTAGCAATAGATGGCTGCGCATATTCGATTTTAGTATTTGTCTTAGTTTTGATTATTTTGTGCTAGTGTTCAGAAAATCTAACTTCAGGGCGGTCACGATTTATTGACCGTATTTTAATTAAATTAATAACTCAATAATTTGTATACAATAGCAGCACTATTACTAATAATATCATACGTTCTAATAGCTAATACCTATTAGAACTAATACCTATTTGGATCGGGTATAAGTCGGTTTTTTTTTTGGTTAAAAATTACCTTAACTTATACAGTAGTCAGTAAAAATCTATTTTTAGAGTGTTTTTTCAATGGAGCTCGTACACATAGACAATACAATATTAACTAACTATTTTATACATTCACTATAATAAAAACAACAGCAATTATAGCGAATTCAGTTTCGCTATAAATTTAGCCAGTCAGTCAGTCAGGGTAGGTGTACGCAAGCGTCTACTCACATCTCGCAGCGTGACGGCGTGAACTCTGTCAATTTTTGCCCGGTCGATTCTTGCTGCGTACAGATTCGATGCGAACACATAAAACAGATTTCTTTTTTTTTCGATTTTTCTATTTTTTTTATATGCTGTTAAAAGAGACGTTGGTGTTCCGGTCAACACCATAACCCTCCTTTTGTCTTCGCCGTAGTCGGGTAAAAAGAAAATGTGCAATTCAGTACCAACTACGTTTTCAGGGACACGACACAACATCAACTGCTTTAACTTTCATGCTGATGGCGATTGCTAATGAAACCAAAGTACAAGTAAGCCACGCTCTTAATATAAAATAATTTTAAACGATTTAATTGTTGTTTATGTACCTATTACTATTTACATAATAAAATGGTGATTGAAAATAGTCAAGTAACCAGTCAGGGAGGCCAGTCGTGGCGCAGCGGCAGGAGGTGTGACTGTAAAACCGACTGGTTGTAGGTTCGATCCCCACTCGAGGAGATGAAATATTTACTTAAATTTATATTTCCATTTCTTCGCTCTGGTGTTGAGGTTATGCAATACGCGATGCCTCCAAAATTCGGCAGAAAGTGGAGAACGGAGTGCCTCAACACTAGGTTCCCTCTGCCTACCCTCCGGTGTGCGGGATATAGCGTGAAGCTGAAGAGAAAAAAAAGAAAATAATGAATTACTATAGAATAGTTGCACCATTGCGATTTATTCATTATTTAATTGTGAACAATGAAAAGTTTTATATATGTCCAAGTGAATTCAGGGATGCATATGCCTTTATGTATAATATGTACATAGCATTAACTTATTTGTTGAGGCCAGTCGCAAGGGCAGAAGCGTGCGACTGTAAATACGACAGGTTGTGGGATCGATTTCCACTCAAGGAAATGAAATATTTAATATTTCCATTTATGTGCGGGATACAGCATGAAGCTAATATAAAAAAAAATGGTACTTTTAATAATTAATATCTACTATGTTGTACAAACTCTGTATATTTATATTTTCTTCAGGACAAAATTTATAAAGAAATACAGGACATCTTCGGTGATTCTGAACGTTCTCCAACAACCGAAGACCTAAATGACATGAAATATTTAGAATGCTGCATAAAGGAAACATTACGGCTTTATCCTAGTGTGCCGATAATTCTAAGGTACACGGAAGAAGAAACCATTATTGGTAAATTGTTTTCTTTTAAAATATAATTATTTTTTTTTATATATATAGCCAAAATATACTAAAATATTGTCATAAGCAAATAAACACTGTTAATTTTATTTTTAGTTTACTTCACATATTTAAAAATAGGAGCTCAATATCAAATATATTTTCTTATATAGATTACAGAAAATACTATGACGAAAATAAATGACTGACAGACAAAGGACAGACTACGCGGCAAGTTCCTTAAGGAATGAAGAAAAGTACTAAGAAAGAATTCCAAAAATTCTTACGGGAACACAAAAAAACGGCATTTATAACTTTTGGATCGTTAACGAAGTTGCGGATGACAACTTATATATTTATAATATTAAAACATATCTTATTTCTACACTTTTGTGAATTATTTTTATTTTTTAGGTAACTACACAATACCTGCAAATTGTCATTACTTCATATCAATATACGATCTGCACCGTCGTGCTGATATTTACCCCGAACCAGAGTGCTTTATTCCTGAAAGATTCCTTCCTGAAAATAGTGCAAAACGACACCCTTACGCTTATATCCCCTTTAGTGCGGGACCAAGAAATTGTATCGGTAAATGAATATCTAAACATTTATTTATTTTTTGAGTATCCTTGACTTTCAAAATGGATAACCCTCTAAACTTCTTATCAGGCTTTTTATATCTATGCTGTATCTGCGGATTGCTACTTTTTTTAAATTAAAAAGTCACAAAACACATGGTTAAATTATGTAGTATTTTCTTACTTCATCATGAGTGTAATTTGTGATTTTTGAGTAAATTTTTAAAAAAGATGAAACTACATTTGAGTCAGTGTAGCAGATGAAAAAAAATTATAGATTATAAATTCTTTTATTAATTCTATAGTGTACTTCCCGTTGACCCTCCCTGAAATTGGTGCAGAGGCCTCGGTAGGTCCGATTAGAACTTAACCAGTTTACTAAGAAAATGTTGCACTAAAAGAAAATATAACACATTCACATTTAAACTAGAATTTAAAGTTTTCGTTGACGTTGTTATACAAAATTAGACACATGCGTTAAAATATAAATTATATAACTGAGGTATTAAGTTGCCGCTTCGACAGATTAGTTATATTTCATAATATCTTTATCGATTTCAGGTCAAAAATTCGCCATGTTGGAAATGAAGACGTTATTATCAAGTTTATTGAGACGATTTCGGCTTGAACCAGTGACCAAACCATCTGATATTGTTTACAAAACCGATCTTATATTGCGCTCAGTTGGACCAATATATGTACAATTTCACAATAGAAATTGAAAATTAAAAATTTTGTTACCTTAAAAAAATTTGCTCATAATAATAATTTATTTTTAACAAATGAATTGATTCCTCTTTCACAATGTACTTTAATTTTCTGACACGTATTTTTTAATATTCGGCAGTTTAACATTATAATCTATATATATAAAAGGTCTTGTGCTGACTGACTGAGGTAAGACGCACGCAGAGCCGTAACCGCTGATGGTAGAAACGTGAAATTTGGGCAGATGTTTATTTTCATATTCGGGACATCCACTAAGAAGGGAATTTGAAAAATTTTAACCCTAAAGGGATGAAATAGGGGTTGAAAGTTTGTATGGGAAAAAAATTTAATCTGTACCGATTTTTATAAAATTTGAAATTCAGACTCTTAAAAATATTTTATTGAACACGTGTTTCATGGTTTTTAAGAATTCACCCCCTAAGGGGTTAAAAGTTTATATGGAGAAATCTTTAAATTGCCACCGATTTTTATAAAAAATTAAATTCAAACTGTTAAAAATATTTTATTGAATACGTGTTTCGTGGTTTTTTTAGAATTCACTCCTAATAAGCGGGCGAAGCCGCGTGCGCCCTCTAGTGTAACATATATCCACGTGGATCTCGGAATATTGTTTAATATCCACGTGGATGAAACTGTGAGCGGATGTGACCTTACAATTATGGATATTTTCTTATTTACTAAAATCTGTTATATAGTTTATAGCATTACATTACAAGTTTACGATTATACCAAATTTAAAACCGCAATAAAATCCATTGCGTAATGCGAGAGATTGAAGTGCACGTAGATATTTTATTTTATAAATACTATATAAAAATATATTACACCCTATTCACGGAACCATAATAAAAGGATGCCGGAAATAAAAGGCAAACAAATAAAAAAAAGGTAATTTACAAGTCACAATTGATCGAGTTACTATATTAAGTACAAAAAAATATCTCTCGATTTATGAAAGTACTAGCGGCCCGCCCACGGTTCCGCCCGCTTAAAATACATGATTATTGATTTAATAATTTTTATTACTTTAATCTGTAATATGATTTTTTTACGACATTATCGTAATTTCTGTAAGAATTTTTGATTGTTTCGAACTAAAAAATACGACCAATGTTGATATTTGATATTCATAAAATATACATAGAGCTAATTATTTATTATATGTATATATTTTTGTAACATTACGTTCTTTTTACCTATGTTATGTTTTTTAAAGCTCTGTTAAATGTGCTGATGTCAGTTAATAATTTAATGTACTGCTTCAGAAACAGCCTTAAATGTTAAATTATTGATTTGGGTAAGGATTCATAATATTCTTTATAAAATAACTATAATAATTGCATATTACCTCTTGTACAGTTTTTAAATTAGTTACATATATTATTAGCTACATGTACAATTGGTAAATATGTAGTTATTACAGAGTACACGTAGATAGAATGTTTTTAGGCATTTTTATATGGATATATTTCAAACGAACGAACGAACCAAAAAATCTATGTATTTGCTTGATATTTCCTTGAAGATCAAATCGTTCTTTATCTCTGTGTTGAATTAATTACGATTTAAACTTAACTGTTATGATTTATGAAGGTAATCTCCACTAATAGTTCAATTTTGTTTACTTTGTTGTATAAAATATTGTATAATAGTGCTTCAAAAATATATATTTTTATCATCAGTCATATAACTAAGAATGTCATTCTTTAGCCAGGAATCTTACCAGCGCGATTGCCATATAACATTCGCAGGCAAACTAATGCCTTGAGTTCATTCAAATGACGATAACTTTTTTTTTAATGAACCGATTTTGATCAACCAAACTTTAGTAGTTAAGTTGAGTTAAAATAAAGCTATTAGTGAAACTTTTAAGTAAATCGGTTCAGTACTTTCAGAGAAAAATGTGGACATACATATCGACAGACAGATAGACAAGAAAATTTAAAAAAAATTTTTGCTTTCTATTATTCTTTTTAAGTGTCCCTCTATCCATTTCAGTATTTTCAAAATATTTTTACTGTCTTATTATATATAGAGAATATATTTTGTCGTACAGTATTCATCCGAAGTTCATGCTATAAAAACCAAAACTTATCTGCATAAAAAATCCCTAAACCTTGAGAACTTTTGCTCGTGATTTTCAATATGGTCAAGGAAAGTTGTTATTAATATTAATATAGTAGTTATTGTTATTATACATGGCCGTATTCATATAGTCTATACGGGCGAACCGCCAGTGGAACACTAGTTTAGAAATAAATGATTATTTTATTTACATATTTGTTATAAAGCGCTCGATGTCACAGACGGAAAAAAATATTTTATATAGTAACAAGCGTCCGTATGATGGGCGGAGTGCTACAAACTGATGATTAAAAAGATTTATCTGTTTATCCATTAGTTCGTTCGTTCGTCCGTTCGAGGTGAAAACAGACTGACAAGCGGAGATGAACCCACAAATTTCAATTTCATTTGACAATAGTGGAAGCTCGAACCCAAATCATTTGTAACTAATTTGTAAATTTATAATTTATGCTTACTTAAATACCTAAAGTATTTGACTAGAAAAAATAAATAACTGTTTATAAATATTTTTTAGCTCCCCGCTGTATCCCCCATGTAGCAAGGTAGGCAGAGGAAGTATTACTGCACTCCGCTCCACACTCTCCGCCGATTTCAGGAGGCATTGCTTGTTGAGTGGCAAAACTCAACGCCACACTTTGCCTCGACACCAGAGCGAAGAAATATTAAATATTTCATATCCCTGAGAGAAAATTAAACCCGTTAAGTTATTTTTTCATATTACTCACTTTTTAACCGACTTCCAAAAAGGAGGACATCCTATATTAAACAGCAATATTTTTGATGATATATTTTTGATTTTAAAAATTCTTTCTTTATTTCCTTTTATCCTTTTTCTTATGAAATCGTAAGAGTCGTCATAAATTATTACATTAACATCCATTTGAATATATTGAGGTCCATGTTCAGGAGTGAAAGGAAACAGGCTGGAGATTATAATATCTATTCTTAAAAATATCTTTCTAACAACAACGAACAACAATTTTAAATATATCTAAAAACTGAAACGTTTTTGAAAAAAAATACAACTTTATAACTATAGTCATATGCATAAACTTAAGTATTACACTAATAATTAAGTAGATAATTGTATTTTAATAACTTAACAATAACGAAAATTGATTTTTACTTTTACTTATATAGGTACAGTATCCCGCACACAGCAGTGTAGGCAGAGGGAACCCTTGTTCAAGAACACAAGACACTCCGTTTCCCTTTCCGCCGAATTCAGGAGGCATGGGTGGCGAAACCGAACGCAACGCCTAGCTTTGCCTCAACACCAGAAAAATGAAAATATAAATTTAAATAACTATTTCATTTACTGGAGGAAGACTCGAACTCACATCCAGTCGCGTTTACAATCACATACTTGTGCCCCTGCGCCACTACATGCCTCTTGTTTTGTTTCATATTAGTTCTTATCTAAATAAAAATCCAATGTTTATACTTACAGGAGAATAGAAACAACAACATTATTAAATGATAACTTAATTTAGGAAATAAGAAATAAAATTTATAAGGTTTCTGACCGTGTGATCCCGGCCTAGAATAGGATCATCCTGGTACTGGTGGTGTCGTAAGAGGCGACTAAAGTACGTGTGGTATAGTCACGTCACCAGCAATGGCAACACGCATGGGCAGACTCGACCGGACCATTACCACCCCCGGCATTTAAAACCGGCGTGAAGTAGTGGCTTTATGCCACTGCGTTTCGCATCAGGTAATGCCGGGCTCCGGAGCCCAAACCACCTTACAGGCAGGCAACGCACCTGCAGCTCCTCTGGTGTTGCACGGGGTCGTGGGCGGCGGTGATCACTCACCATCAGGTGACCCGAACGCTCGTTTGCCTTGTCTTTTCCATAAAAAAAAAAAGGTTTAATAATGTTTGAGGCCAGTCGTGGCGCAAGGGCACAAAGTGTGACTGTAAAATCGACTGATTGTGGGCTCGATCCCCACTCGAGGAAATGAAATGTTTATTTTCATTTCTTCGCTCTGGTGTCGAGGCAAAGCAAGATGTTGAATTCCGCCACTCAACACGCAAATGCCTCCAGAACGCGGCGGAAAGTGGGGAACGGAGTGTCTTAACACTAGGTTCCCTCTGCCTACACTGCTGTGTGATACAGCATTAAGCTAGTTTAATAATGTTAATAATAACTCTATGTAATAATAATACGTAATTATATTTAATTAACAATAAATCGCCGTCTACTCTATGGATCAACACATTTACATAAGTGCAATAAAACCGATGTTATAAAATATATAAATACAATATTTATTTCATATATTATGTATAGGTCAAACAACATAGGTTGTATGGAAATCACAGTAATATAATCTAAAGTAGTAAAAAAACTTCGCACTTGATGTCACTTACTATAAATGCGCAGTAATTATATACTAGAACACGAACGCTATTCAGATAATGTATATCTGTCTATCTATCTATACATATAATAAAAAAGTTAAAATAGCGCATCTGCACATTGAATATATTTACAAAATAATAATTGAGGGGGTTTTAGGAACAGTAATAGAACCCAAATCCACAACAAAAATATCTGTTTGTTTGTCTGTTTGTGCGCGCTAATCTTAGGAACGACTGGACGGATTTGAATAAAACTTCTTTTGTTGTATAGCTATTAAGTCTAGGTAACATATAGGTTACAGTTTATTTTGAAAATCTGGATACCTGATGTGGAACTATAAGAGATACAAATATACTGTCTTAGAGAAAATTGAACAACATGACGAACAATTTCCACCCACATATTATAACAAAAATGAAAGTCAGGAGTACCTGACGTGGAACAATAGCATCCCAACTCCCAACAAAAGTTGATCAACATAACAAGCATTTCCTGTCCACATAATAAAAATGAGATCTGGAGCAGCTGATGTGGAAGCCCACCTAAACCTTAAGAGATATGAATATAATGGCTCAGGAATAGTAGTTCTGCGTGGTATTTTTTTTTTTCAAATGGACTAAATGCTGTTGACCTGGATTGGTCTTGACAGCGTCACCGTGGGGGGCGAGTGTAGCTCGCCCCTGAAGAGAAAAAATTACGAGCTTTGATGGACGCTCGTGAAGTGTTGGCGATCACGGGGGAATGCCCCGCGTACGCTAATCATGAGAGATTTCGGCCGTTGGGCCACGTCGCGCCGAGGCGCGGACGTGCCGTGAGGTAGGACTGGCCTCGCCGCCTCTTACGGCGGCGGATCTGCGTGGTCAGTGTTAAATAAAATTAGGTAATTGTTCTTAAAATAACATAAGCTGCGTGTACTCCTAGTACATCCACGCAGTGAAGGCTGTAACAGTTGGTTATAATGATAAGTATATTATTAACGACTTTGGCTCGCCCCTGAAGAGTAAGTACGATCTTTGATGGACGCTCGTGCATACCCCGATTAACATAATTCTATTGCTTTTATAGTATCTTTCACCAATATGGTTGGTCTGATCTGTTTCAAAACAATAAAAAATCCTTATAGAAATTACGATAATGTACAAAAAAAAACATATTAGAAGTCCTTGATTTTCACGATTATTACACATTTTAAATGAATGAAGATCTTAAATATATGCAATTAATCTGGTTAATATAGTGGTAAATGGATTTAAAAGATTAGTTGTCAGTCAATTTTGTTTATTAATTAAATAATCATATAGTTCAAGCTGGCAAAGCCGCGAGCGGGTCGCAAGTTTTAACATAAATTGAAATCTAAGAAAATAATTTAAATTATTTTGTAAAATAAAATTTATAGTATGGTACAATGTATCTAATGCATTTAATTGGGTGAGTTTTAAATTATAATTAAAAATTATATGTCTACCAATTGTGATATGAAAATAGTTCATTTGGAATTCTCAATGAATATGTCAATGCTATATTTAATTCCTTCAATGCAGTAGTAAATATGCGCCATCCCACTATGTGAGTTTTTCTACGTTTCAAGGTCTAATAATGAAGTCGGAAGGTAGGCCCTGGCATTCCATGATGAAATATTCTATCACAGCCATGTTTGAACTCGTTAGAAAAGTCTTATAATGAACTTTGACCACTATTAAGTTTTAAAGTCTGTTGATGAAGCCGAAAAATAGGAACTGACATTCCATGAAGGAATATCGTATCATAGTCGTGTTTGCACTTGTGAGAAAGATCACGCAATGGACTTTGAACACGATCAGGTTTCAAGGTTATAACGAACCTATTATTATATACTGACTTGTAAATATTGAGTGTAAATAGAGTAAATACTGACATAGGTACCTGTATAAAATGTATATAGACCTGTACATGAAGAGTGTAAATAGATTAATATTGATATAGTATATACGATGTATATTGATGTGTACATAGGGTAGCAGGTTGTTAAAGAATCCACCCAAGCCATGAGAAACGTGCTGAGGGCTGAATGACATGAGAGTGGTTAATAATGTAATGTAAAGTGGTTGTAGAGGGCTACAAGGCTATTTTCATAGGGTTTCGCCCGGGACGGACTTTGGGGGGGGTTGACCGTTTATTTTATTTTTTTTATGGAAAAGGACAAGGCAAACGAGCGTTCGGGTCACCTGATGGTAAGTGATTACCGCCGCCCACGACCCCGTGCAACACCAGAGGAGCTACAGGTGCGTTGCCGGCCTTTAAGGTGGAGATAGACGCGCATAATTGTCCACCACTGGTGGTATTCCCACCACATATGGGAAAAACTACAAACCAAATGAATAGTTTAAAAAATACTAGAAAAACACGCTTTTATAAGTGCATGTAAAAGCCAAAAAAAAAGTAAAAGTGTAAATTATATGCATTTAATTATTAATTTTATGCTTTTAATTATTAATATTTAATTGTAAAAGGGTAGGGCGCTGGACCAGGAAAGACTTTCTTGTAAACAAATTCTTATACTAACTTGTTTGCGGAAGCTGTATGAGGTCGTACCAGAACATAACGCTTATGTCGGGGATACCAAAGGGAACCAAAGATATCTATCTCGTCCACGAACAAGAACTCTACACTTTGCCGTTGATAACGAATTATCCTCGTGTACTTAATTGCCGGAAAGCCTCTTGAGTTCAAAATGTCGTGTTGAGTTCGGTACTTTGAATAAACTGTAGAGCTACCTACTAACTATGTTGCAACTCCAGTTAGAGCGCCGATGTCTGTAGCCTGCTGTCCGTGATATCATTGAACTTGATTTCTCAGCAAGTTATACAAAAAGTCTTTCCTACGATCGATATTTTTTTTTGGCTTTTACGTGCACTTATGAAAGGGTGTTTTCCTAGCCTGTTTTAAACTATTAATTTATGTTTAAAATTAATATATTTAAAATGTATTTTATTAATAAACCTATGGCTTTTTTACAAAAAGCTAAGCTGTAGACTTTCAGCGTTCGTTGCGCGTACCTATATACATTTTTCTCCATAATAAAAAAAATTACCATCCAAAGATAAAAAATCAGATCTAACAAGCTTTCAATATGTTCTTCAGTTATATCCTAAAAACTTGCTTCCTGAGATAATCAGCGTGTGCAAATGAGAGAGCACATATTTGATATAATTAATTGCCGAAATCAGATATTGTTACACAATATCCAAAAATGGCTTTGTTCTGAATATTGATATGTTTGGTTTTAACGAAGTTAAGAATTAATAAGCTTATTCAGCCAAACGTGATGAGTTAAAATATGATACAAAAAAAAGTCCCAATTCGTCCCAAGAAATATTGAGTTGGCAGCTAACGAAGTTTTAGAAAAAAACAGAAAATTTAGAGATGTTGCTGAATACAATACTTGTCATCAGATTAAAACGTCGGGTTTTCAAAATATAAAATCTTAAAAATACGCGATTAATCCGGTTAGATAAGTTTCATTTAAAAGGTTAAAAAATTGGTAAAATTTTTAAATTCAGATCAAGAAGTCATGATGGCAGATAATAGGATAAACTGAGTCAATATTTATTTTGAGCTTCCAGATGATAACAAGAAATCTGTGTATTACTTATTAAGTGCCCTATAGACTGTCTAAGACTAAATTGTTTATATAACTTTAGACATTAAGTTTAAAGGCTGTGTTTAATATTTGTAGCTTATAACTTATAAGATTCCTAAAGGTTGTCTAAGATTTATATAATATAGGACATTCCTATATAGGCTGTGCATTTGTAGCATTAAATCCTTTAAACTTTAACAAGTATTGATTAAAAACAGTATATTATTTTGTTGAACTTGATGAAAAAATTAAGGGACTATTGATAAAAAAATGTTTAGTTTATGTTCTTTAATTTAAGTAGTAAGTTTAAGGTATTTTTATTAATGTTTGTAAGCTAAAAAATACCTTTGTGTTCAATGATTGTTATTTAATGTAGATTTTAAAGTATAAAAAAGAAAACAGTATAAAAAGTGCCGACCACAGGTCGTACTTAAAGATATTATAACATTTTGATTAATATACATAACATTTTATTTTAATATTTGAAAGAATTTTAGTCTCTGTTAATAATTGCCCCTTACGCTCATTCTAACCCCAGCTTTGTTGATATTTACCCCAGATGCAGTACGGTATTAACAAATGACTTTTTTGTGTTTTAACGACTGTATTTCTGATATAACTTAACTAACTGATGATTTTTATTACTAACACCATAGTCGAATAACCACAGCATGCTATGAATAAAAAATCTAACAAAAAACATTATTATTAGAAATATAAACTATCATATAAAATTTGTTAGGTCTATCCCCGCTCTCCCCTTTCCATTCACAAACACATTTTATATCCTATACTTTAATGAACCAGCTCTTCTAATCACTATCATCGTAATTAATAAAATATTTAAGTTTCCTTCATACACGATTCATTCTACTATATCTATAGTCAAGTTAGCGCGCGTCTACGACGAAATGATTTTATCATTTATAATATCATTGTGTTTGTGTTATTATTTATAGTGTTTTTATACGATCGCAATTGTAGAACGCGGAAACTTCTGGATAAAATACCAGGAGCTGATGCTTTGCCAGTCATTGGCAATTCTTACTATTTCTTACGCTCACAAGGTATATATTAGGGAGAATTTAAGGCAGAATATTTTAATGTAACGTTGTTAAGATTAGTATTATTTTTTATAATAATATGTTTTTAGTTGGAATTTTTAAGTACATGCGGACTTTATATCGTGACTTTGGAAGTTTTTATAAAGTGTACGCAATTAACGCCAGAAGTATTGGAGTGACGGAACCGGAATACGTTGAGGTACTCTTAATTTTATATTCAATTTTAAAGTATTACCCTACACACACAGTACCTAAAAATAATGTACACTGGATTTTGTATAAAGACATTTTGCGTTTAAATAAAATATATATATATATATATATATATATATATATATATATATATATATATATATATATATATATATATTATATATATATATATATATATATATAAATATATATATATATATATATATATATATATATATAGTATATATTTCATATCAAATTGATTTCGTAATTCCTATATCAATTCTTGCATAGATTCAATCAAATCCATTTTGATAAAATAAATTAACAAGTACAAGTTGTAGTAACAAGACACATAACTGAGAAAAATATATATAAAATTATATTTTTTTGTTTTGTTTAAGGCTATTCTATCATCAATTAAATACAATGGAAAGCAATTACCATATATTTTTCTCAGCCTTGGTTGAACGAAGGATTATTAATCAGTAATGGTAGGTATCATCTTCATCATATAAAAGTATATACTTAAAACTGTGACAATTCATTTTTACATTTCAATTTTTTTTCATTACGCGTTGAGTGGCGCACTTACTCGAATATAATTATTGCCTCAATATTACATTGCCTATCAGGTCTTTATTTTTTGTATTTCAAGAATTAAATAATTATTATTTTCATATCATAGCTAGTTTAAAATATACAAATAAAATAATATATTTTTAGGACCGAAATGGCATCAACGACGAAAACTTCTGACTCAAGCATTTCATTTTAATATATTAAAAGAAATACACGAGAACTTTCAATGAACAAACTCAAAAATTTTTGATCTTAGTACAAGAACAAGTTGGTGAAGAAAAAACAGATGTGATGTCACTGATTTCATCTGCCACATTACATATCATGTGTGGTATGCTTTACCATTTATTAATATTTATGTATTTTTTTCTTTGTAACAAATATTTATATTTTTGTTTAAACTGTTAGCGACCCACTCGCGACTTCGCCGGGTTGAACTACATAATTACTAATTATAATCTGTATTACTTTCATTTTCTAATAATAATATCATTTTAAAAAAATATCTATACCTATATCGAACAGTAAAGTTTCAAATAACTCAATAAATGTGCTATTTATAGCAATTTTATGGAACAACATTTTTTAAAATGATATAACTTTTTTATTTATGGACGGATGAAATAAAACAAGCACTAAATGTTAAGAGAACCTTGATAAAATACAATAGTGCTTGCTAAAATAAAACAGCATTAAATCGGTCGAGCCGTTTCTGGGATTAGCGTGAACAAACTCACAGACAAAAATAAAATTGTTTTTGTTCTTTTTTTCTTCCATGTACAGATACTTCGATCCATTACAAAATTTTATAAGTATACATTTTAATTGTTTTATAAAAAAATTATACATCATAGAAAAGTATTTTACGCACATTATTTACGTATATATAATATTTATATGACATACTTTGCAAATTAACAAAGTGTTCTATTGACAGAAACTGCAATGGGCACATCTATGCAGGATAATATCGAATCCGTAGCAAATAAATATTCAAAAGCAATTGAAATAATCGGTATATCGGTAGTTGAAAGATTTGTTAGGGTATGGCTACATCTAGACTGTATTTTCAAATTGTCAAACTTGCAAAAGTTCAAAAGAAAGCTATCAAAGATTTGCATGTATTCACTATTCGAATTATTAAAGAGAGACGGAATTTTTTAAAAGTCAACAATATAAATGTGTTTGATGATATGGATGATTATGGCAAAAAGGGTAAACTAGCAATGTTAGATTTACTCCCTTGAAAATCAAAAGCTAGGTAACATAAACGATGAAGGTATTAGAGAAGAAGTTGACACATTTATGTTGAGGTACGTATTAATATATATCTACTGTATGGTCACCAAGTCCTGGCCGCCCTAAAGTGAGCAGTAGATGGCTGCGCATATTCGATTTTAGTATTTGTCTTACTTTTCATTATTTTGTGCCAGTGTTCAGAAAATCTAACTTCAGGGCGGTCACGACTTATTGACCGTATTTTAATTGAATGAATATTAACTCAATAATTTGTATACAATAGCAGCACTATTACTAACAATATATTAGAACTAATACCTATTTTTATCCGGTAAAAGTCGGCTTTTTATTGGTTAAAAATTACCTTAACTTTTAAGCACTTTTTCCGAATACGTTTATTATATGATACAGTAAAAATATATTTTTAGAGTGTTTTTTCAATGGAGTTTGTACACATAGACAATACAGTATAACCTAACTATTTTATACATTCCCTATAATAAAAACAACTGCATTTATAGCGAAACTGCGTGAGCCGTTGTGCTCACGCAGTTTCGCTTTAAATTCAGCCAGTCAGTCAGTCCCAGTAGGTGTCTGATAACAAAAAATGTTGGTGTGACCTACTGAGCCGCTTCCACGATACCTCACTTTTTATATTATGATAACATTTTAGAAGCAAAACAGGAGAAGTGATGAATATACGATAATTTAATATATTCCGGTCAAAACCATAACCCTCCTTTGGCTTCGCCGTAGTCGGGTGAAAAGAAAGTGTTTAATTCAGTACCACCTACGCTTTCAGGGACACGACACAACATCAGCTGCTTTAACTTTCATGCTGATGGCGATTGCTAATGAAACCACAGTACAAGTAAGTCACACTCTTAATATAAAGTGATTTTAAACGATTTAATCGTTGTTTATGTACCCTATTACTAATTACATAATAAAATGATGATTGAAAATAGTGAATTACTATAGAATAGTTGCACCATTGCAATTTATTCCTTATTTAATTGTGAACAATGAAAAGTTTTATATATGTCCAACTGAATTCAGGGATGCATATGCCTTTATGTATAATATGTACATAGCATTAACTTATTTGTTGAGGCCAGTCGCAGGGACACAAGCGTGCGACTGTAAATACGACAGGCTGTGGGTTCGATTTCCACTCGAGGAAATGAAATATTTAGTATTTCCATTTCCTCGCTCTGGTAACGAGATAAATCGCCGCGTGGAGTTCCGCCACTCAACACGCAATGCCTCCAAAATTCGGAGGAAAGTAAGGAATGGAAGTATCTTAATGGGAATAGACTATTTTAACACTAGGTTCTTTCTGACTGCCTGCTATGTGCGGGATACAGCATGAAGCTAATAAAAAAAAATTTGGTACTTTTAATAATTAATATCTATTATGTTGTACAAACTCTGTATATTTATATTTTCTTCAGGACAAAATTTATCAAGAAATACAGAACATCTTCGGTGATTCTGAACGTTTTCCAACAACCGAAGATTTAAATGACATGAAATATTTAGAATGCTGCATAAAGGAAACATTACGGCTGTATCCTAGTGTGCCGATAATTCTAAGGTACACGGAAGAAGAAACCATTATTGGTAAATTGTTTTCTTTTAAGATATATATTTTTTTTTTTGTATAACCCAAATATACTAATATATTGTCATAAGCAAATAAACAATGTTAATTTTATTTCTAGTTTACTTCACATATTTAAAAATAGGGGCTCAATATCAAATATATTTTCTTATATAGATTACAGAAAATACTACTACTCTTCTTTTACTAAATGACTGACAGACAAAGCACAGACTACGCGGCAAGTTCCTTAAGGAGTGAAGGGAAGTACTAAGAAAGAATTCCAAAAAAATCTTACAGGAACACAAAAAAACGGCATTTATAACTTTTGGTTCGTTAACGAGGTTGCGGATGACAACTTATATATTTATAATATTAAAACATATCTTATTTCCATTTTCATTTTTGTGATTTACTTTTATTTTTTAGGTAACTACACAATACCTGCAAATTGTCATTACCACATATCAATATACGAGCTGCACCGTCGAGCTGATATTTACCCCGAACCAGAGTGTTTTATTCCTGAAAGATTCCTTCCTGAAAATAGTGCAAAACGACACCCTTACGCTTATATCCCCTTTAGTGCGGGACCAAGAAACTGTATCGGTAAATGAATAATTAAACATTTATTTTTTTGAGTAACCTCAACTTTCAAAATGGATAACCCCCAAAACTTCTTATGGGACTTCTTTATTTAACTTTTATATCTATGCTGTATCTGCGTATTGTTATTGTTTTTTAATTCAAAGTCACAAAACGCGTGGTTAAATTATGTAGTATTTTCTTACTTCATCATGAGTGTAATTTGTGATTATTGAGTAAATTTAAAAAAAAGATGAATCTTCATTTGAGTCAATGTAACAAATGAACAAATTTTATAGCTATTAGTAGAAAAAAAATCATGACAAACTTCATTTTCAAGCAAAATGAATGCATATGCCCACAAATTAAGTTTATTCAACTTTTATAAATTCTATAGTGTACTTCCCGTTGACCTCCCCTGAATGGGATGCAGATGCCTCAGTAGGTCCGACTCGCACTCAACCAGTTCTTTAAGATAATGTTGCACTAAAAGAAAATAAAACGCATTCACATTTAAACTAGAATTTAATGTTTTCGCTGACGTTGCTATATAAAATTAAAGACATGCGTTAAAATATAAATGATATAACTGAGATATTATGTTGCCGCTTCGACCGATTAGTTATATTTCATAATATCTTTATCGATTTCAGGTCAGAAATTCGCCATGCTGGAAATGAAGACGTTATTATCAAGTTTATTGAGACGATTTCGGCTTGAACCAGTGACCAAACCATCTGATATTGTTTACAAAAGCGATCTTATATTGCGCTCAGTTGAACCAATATATGTACGATTTCAAAATAGATAATTAAAAATTACAAATTTTGTTACCTTAAAAAAAATTAGCTCATAATAATAATTTATTTTTAACAAATGAATTGATTCCTTTTTCACATTGTACTTTAATTCTCTGAGACGTATTGTTTAATATTCGGCAGTTTAACATTATAATGTAATATATTGTTTAATATTCCGAGGTCCACGTGGATGAAACTGCGAGCGGATGTGACCTTACAATAAATTGTTATATATTTCACGGCTTTACATTACAAGTTTATGATTATATCAAATTTAAAACCGCAAAAAATCCGTTGCGTAATTCAAGAGATTGAAGTGCACGTAGGTATTTTATTTTATATACGTACTATATAAAGATGTGTTAAATGTAAATTGACACCCTAATCACGGAGCCATAGTAAAAGGATGCCGGAAATAAAAGGCAAACAAATAAAAAAAAAATATTTATAAGTCACAATTGATCGAGTTACTATATTAAGTGCAAAAAAAATATCTCTCGATTTATGAAAGTATTACGCTGATAGCACTGTAAATAATATTATTTAGATAATAACGTCCGAAAATAGACAATTTTATCATGTATTGACTGACCTATAGATGACCTAGAACGGTGAAATTTGGTATTAAGTAATTGAGTGTATATAAAGGAAAAAATATGAAACTAGTATTTTTTTGTCATATTCTTATAATTTTCAATAAATATATAGATTTTGGAACATCTACTTATAGTGAATGTATTGTAAGAATTGCAATCAAAATTGATGACAGCCAGTATTTAGACTCAACGCCTATTAATTATTATATATTATTGCTCTTATGTAAAGGTCAGGCGTTAGGTATACTCTTTGTAGCTTCACTAGTCTAACGTAAGCCATCTTAAGCGAGATATTGTCTTCAAGTATATTTTAAGATATTATTTCCTGATAGGCCATAGACAGCCGGTCATCATATGGATCAAGCCTACAACGACTGCTTGTGAGTTCGTTCCTACTCGAGGAAATGAAAATTTATTTAAATTTATATTTACATTACCTACCTTTTTTTAAATTAAATTATTATTTCAATGTTTTGCGGACATCAATAGTCGAAGATTATTTACTTATAAAAGTTTATTTCTGGACGACTGAGCTTCGGTCGAATGAAGGAGAGGGAATGTAAAAACACCTAAAAGGATTCTTGTATGGCAGAGAATAAACTCGATAAGCAAATGTTCAACGGTGCCGGATAGCGATGGTTAAATGGACAGGAATATGTGAACATAGGTAGATTGCAACACCACCTAACCAGCTCAGTCACTGCGATTAGACCAAACCCAGGTATGGAGGTACGGAGTAGGACTTCTTTGGCAAACAGAGCTTTAGTCAAAAGTTACAGATGCTAGGATAGCATAGTTTTAGAAATTCGAAAAAAAGTAACACTCCGTTGTTTATATTTATTTTCCAGATGACATTAATCGTCCGTTTTATTTAAACATGTGAAACACGATCAATTACTTTAATCTCTATATATATTATAATACGACAGTAAAAATATTTTGTTTGTACATTTAGTGATTTTGACTGAAATGGATAGAGGAACACTTAAAACGAATAATAGAAAGCAAAAATATATTTTTTTAATTTCTTGTCTGTCTGTCTGTCGATATGTATGGTCACATTTGTCTCTAAAAGTACTAAACTGATTTACTTAAAAGTTTCACTAATAGCTTTGTTTTAACTCAACAATTAAAGTTTGTTTCATCAAAATCGGTTTTTTTATTTTTTTATTATACAATATTTTATACAATAAAGTAAACAAAATTGAATGGTTAGTTGAGATTTATATTATACTATAAATAATGATATAACTTTTTACTGTTTAACATTAAATGATAAGAAAGTATTTATTTTTCGGTGTTGCAAATTCTAAAATGTGATGATAGAAAAAAAATAAGTTTTTTTTTCAACGAACTTTCCTTACTACTCGATTGTTAGAGGTTTAGGACTGGCTGAATGTATTTTTACATGTTTTTCGAATTAAGTTACGTAAAAACCGCGCCAATTCCGCTTACGCGATGTGACTCAGTAGTCGAAAAAAAATTTAAGTATTATTTTCAACGTAAATATTATATAATACAATGAGAAAATGAACGCAGGTCAGACTGTTATCAAACAAAAAAATATCATTATCGTTATTAGCTATACTTTAATGTAAGTAATATTTGGCCTTTCTGCGATTGAGTTTAAAGCTCATATTTGTGCGAGGTTAAACGATGTGAAGTTCGCCATCATTATTTTACTTGACCTTGGGCTTGGCTGAACTGGATGTAGGCCGAATAACCAAATATTTCCGATCATTACCGAACCGAAAATTTTCATAGCAGATAATGAATATTATAAATAACAGTCAGTGTTGAAAATAAATACTGATTAGAACATTAGAAATTTATAATGAATTATATTATCTGCTGTTTGTTATAACGCCCAACTTTAAAATTTGACGCTCGTGGTCGCTGGGCTGCCAGTGTTTGTACGCCCGTCTTCAAAAGCAAACGTGTCAGTACTAAAAATTATGTATTCATTTTATATTTCTGGACTTTTACTTATAATATTATTAATTGTGTTCTTATATGATATATATAATAGAAAAACGCTACTTATTACGCAAATTCCAGGAGACAAAAGATGGCCAATTGTAGGGAACTCACTTAATTATTTGAAATCTCCCTGTAAGTTGCACATTTGTTTTATACTTATTTTATAATAATAAATATGTTGTATATATTTACACAACAGGTTTTTGTTACACGTATTTTCATATAGGTTTCCTTGCTTATAGTTATTTTATTTTTAGCAGAGCTCTTTAAATATACTCGCATACTCTGGAAGAAGCATGGCTATGTTTATCAAATCCATACAATCAATGTTCGAACTGTAGCCTTAGTGGATCCTGAACTTATTGAGGTATTTACTTTATATTCATTTACATGTATGTATGGATAAGTTTGTGTGTGTGTGTGTGTATAATAGGTAATAATATAAATATATTCGTAAATGTGAATTTAAGTATGTACAATTTAATTTTATGCACTCTTTTTATATCAAATAAAGTTTGGCCAGTCGTGGCGCAGGGGCACAAAGTGTGACTGTAAAATCGACTGGTTGTGGATTCGATCCCCACACCAGGAAATGAAATATTTATTTACATTTATATTTGAATTTCTTCGCTCTGGTGTCGAAGCCAAGCGCGGCGTTGACTTCCGCCACTCAACACGCAATGCCTTCAGAACTCGGCGGAAAGTGGTGAACGGAGTGTCTTAACACTAGGTCCCCTCTGCCTACCCTGCTGTGTGTGGGATACAGCGTAATACTCAAGTATAATATAATATATATAACAAATATATTTGTTTTATGAGTACGAGTATTAGTATTATGAGTACGAGTATTATGGACACATAATACTCATATAAATGTAAATTTTAGGATTGATTTCTTTATTTGTAGATCTACGGGAAATACCCTATTGGTTTTGATTACGTGGCTTATTTCGTATGAAATTAACTAAAAATATAAGAATGTAGTGATTATTTTCTATGAAATATAAATATTTTATTACATTTTAGATTTTTATATGTATTGTTAGTTGTCTCTTCTTGCCAAGTTTTATAACTATACCACGAAAAGTAACTTGTAGATCTGGATATTTGATATTAATTTTAGCTATAATATTTTCAAGCGATCTCGAGATATTCTTGATAAACAGTCAGAAGGGAAAACTGTTTCGTCCCGTTTTTCTTTTGAAGTACGAAACTAAAAAAATGAATATGCTCTTAATTTCAACTAACACTTAAACGTTTTGTTCCCGCAGATCTTTTTATCTTCACCTCGTTATATCAAAAAAAAAATACCTTACACCTTTTTACAACCATGGTTAAATCAAGGTCTATTAATAAGCAACGGTAAGTACTGATATATTTATATTTTATATTATTTTTTTGGTATAAAATTTTATCTATTACGTATACAGGGTGATGTCTATAAACAAAGTTAGACAGAGGTTATTTTCAAACATTTCTATCTTTTAATTTTTTTTTAAATATCATTTTTGTGCAAAAAAATTTACGCAATTTTATTTTTTGTGTTTTTTACAAACTATTTGTATTTTTGTGTTTTCTAATAAATGCCACATTTAATTAAGTAGCATAAAGCCACTTACTTGGCTATTGTATATTTATTTTTATAGGCTTTACCACAAACCGCAATATTTAATAGACGTTTCTTAATATTTATTATAAAAGCTTACTTCCTCGCCCTTTTCGATCAATTATCAATACTGGCCCAGTATGATCCACTAGAGAGAAGAATTGAAAATTCTAAATGTGTTCTTGCAATAGATAATTGTCCCATTGGTATTTTTATTTTAATTATGTCAAAATTTTTATAAATTAATAATTTATTTATGAAATTTCTAATGAATCTATTGTGGGAAATAAACATGATGTGTGTTTTATGAGATTAATGATCTGAGTGATGAATCTGAGTGATGAATGATTGGTTGGTTACATGAGAAAGATAAGATTACTTTTGGTAAATCTTGTTGTCGATTTTACCTGTCATTTTTGGACATTTGGCTTTATTTTTGTCCAAAAAAACCTGAACACTATAAGTAGCAATCGCTGATGAGGTCAGCCTTCACTCCGCGAGAAACAAGATCTGCTGGGGTATCCTTAGATGACACAAAGCTCCAAGAATAACCTACAGTGGACTCTTGTTTTTCCATAAAATATTTACGAGTTTTAAAAAAATGTGAAACCATTGAGAACCAACTTAAAACTGTTGTAGAATTGCAACAAAACTTACAACTGTCAATTGGCATGGTAATAGAGTCTATGTATAACCTTTGTACACAACCTTGAACCCAAAACACCACCGCAAAGTAGCACTGGAATCGTAGTAGTCTTTGTTGAAACTATACGATTTTTGAGGCCAATAGCTGAACTAGATTTATACATCCATTAGGCTCCATAGAACTCACGTTACAAATACCATATAGACATCGAGATCGATGCCCCAGCTCCTGCATAACGGATCCAAGGTACCTGAACTTTTCCGACTTCACGGCTGGCTCAGGACCTATAAGGATAGAACTCGAATCCGGGCTCCCACAAGCCATGTACTCGGTCTTCGGTCTTTTCTTCACACACGGTTTGGTGTCACCAACAGCAGTCCTAATCATAGAAACGGAGTCGTGGTACATGTCTCTGACAATCTTAATATAGACCTCAGTGATCCCTTTGGATCACAATGTTAACCAATTACACTGACGAGGTACACAGTCAAAGGCCTTCTAGATCTAATAAAGCACATGCAGAGCTCTCCTTTTTTCCCTGTATGCATAAAAGTTCTGAGGGGAGAAACGGCGTCCAAAGTTTCCGATCCTGGCTGAAATCTATACTGAGAATCAGAGATAGTACTCTCTTGGCGAAGCCTGAGATCGATCTTGAGCTCTAAGAGCTTCATGGTATTACTGATAAGTTTAATGCTCCTGTAACTACCACAATCTTGAAAGCTGCCACTTCCTTTGTAAATAAGAATAATGAAACTAAGCAGCCACTGGTTTAGCATCTTTCCAGTGTTCAAGATATGGTTAAAAAGGTCAGTAAGCATGATCACACCAAAAGAACCCAACGATTTCCCCGCTTCGATCGGGATATCGTCAGGTCCCACCGCTTTTACATTCTTTATACATCAAAGGTAATTTTAGAAGTTCATCAACTGTTATTGGGACAATAGTAATTAGGAGGTGGATCATGAGGAAGACTGCATGGGTGCTGTGTGTTGCAGCTCCTGGAAGTAGCTACTCCACTTCTCCTTTACAGAGAACATTTTGCGATATCTTGCGTCACTTTATACTTGTCAATACTTGTAGATTCAGTTTATCATATTATTATTTATCTACCCACTTATATATTATTTAAGATTTCTTATGAAGTATTTCTAATTTGGAAGTCAGTTTAGCTTGAGACGTAGTAGTGGACATACGAATAAAGCTTTGTATTACTAAATTATACTTTTATTCTGAGCCCGTTTATATATATAGTAGTGATAAACTCTTACTATGGGCTCTGGCTGCATCTGGCTACTAATTTTAATGAGTTTGCCGTCGACCTGCTGGCCACGCGTTGCATCTGGCACCACGCCACCAGCACCAGCCGGTGTGAGGAGTTCGAACAGTAATGAAAAATAAAATATATACCAAACATATGAAAAAATAACTTAGAATGTGTGTCAAACATGGTGGTTGAGATTTTGAGTGAGAGTAAAGAGTGATTGTAATAATCACAGTATTAAATTTTACTGAGTATGTATTAAAAATATTTACCTATGTTACTAAATTTACTACAATAGACATGTAACTTTATGCTAAATAATTAAATGGAGAATTACAAAAATAAGGATAATTTGTGAAATAATACAAAAAAATTTTTTTTTTTCGATATTTTTTGCACAAAACTGATATTTAGAAAAAAAATTGGCCAATACAATGCACATCTTAAATTGTAATACAATATCTTGTTCTAGAGGATCTCTTTCTTCTTCCGCTCCAAGTCTAAAAGTATATCTCGAATTTTCCTACCACATAAAGCGTCATTTTATTAATCTTCTCTGGTGACAGTTCTATAAACTTATATTACTTCTTTTTAAAAAACATCTTTTTATTAAACAAAGAGGTTGATTTACACTTTTATAATAAATTATTGCGAATATTAAAACTAATAAATATAAAATCATTACAATCGGAACATACTTTATGATGTCCCAATTTTTTATCAAAATGACCTCCTCTGTCGCTTGTATCGCTTTGTCTATGTACCAATCAACCTGTATGTACCCCACATTTATATTGCTTCATTATATTTTTAAGGTTACTTTCTTAGGTCTATTAACATTTGTCAAATGCTTGTAATTGGAACCAAAAATATTTGTACACAGCGAGATATGACCAGTAGCGTAGCGTAGTGGGGGCGGCAGTAGAGAGGGAGGGATTTATTAGATGTAACTGAACGCGACTAGTTGTGGGTTCGATCCCTATTCGAGGAAATAAAATATTTTTTTAAATTTATATTTTTGTTTCTTCGCTCCGGTGTCGAGGCAAAGTGCGGCGTTGAGTTCCGCCACTCATCACGCAATGCCTCCAGAATACGACGGAAAATGGAGAACAGAGTATCTTAACATTGCTACTACCCTGCTACATCTGGAATAGAACTTGAAACTGAAAAAAATATGGAAACAATAATAAATAATAGAGATGCGCCCAATATTCGTTTGGTATTCGGTATATATATATCATCTTTTCCAATATCGTCGTGCCGTATTCGGCCAATATCGTATTCGGCCGAATTATTCAGTTATGGTGCCGAATACATTCGGTTCGATTATTTTTATTTAATAATTAATAATAATTAAATTCTACTCATTTAATTTATAATAATAATTTATTATTATAAATTATAAATTAAATGAGTCTCACTTAATGCTATAGTCTATCTGTTTCGCATGAGCGGAGTGGTGCCAAACTGGACACGCATATTCACCCGCAGAGAACAATGATATATATATATATATATATATATATATATATATATATATATATATATATATATACCGAATACTAAACGAATATTCGGCGCATCTCTAATAAATAACATAGATTGACATTTGTCATGATATAAACCAAAAAAATAACCCTGGATTGTGTATTTACTTGACATGACTTATATCTTTTTATTTTTTTTCTTATCCCCACAGAATCCACTCATAGAGTCAACTGTTTTGTTGCCGTGAAAAATAATGTTCCAAAAAATATTTTCTGAAATTAATAGTTATATTAAAATAATAGATTAAAAAAGTACATACCTATTTAATAATAAATTACAATAAAGATAAAAATATATCTTAAATAAATGAAATAAAAATATATTTCCAAATTGGGAAAATTTTAGAGCATCAAATGTTCATAGTTGGCACAAAGTTCTTTATTAGAGTAAATTTTACCTTGTAGGGCAGAAGTGGCATCAGCGACGCAAGCTATTGACAAGAGCATTTCATTTCAATATTTTAAAAAGATATTACAACATCTTTGTCGATAAAAGCGACAAATTTTTGGAATTACTAGAAAAATATAATGACAAGGAAATTATTGATATAGGACCCTTAATCACCTTTACAACTATTGCAATCATGTGTGGTGAGTATGTAGTTGTTAATATTTCTTGATATTTCGATACTATATAAGATATGTGCTTGAACGTCTGCTACTTTGTACGATGTGTCCTAGTAACTTAGTTGACCAAACCTTAATTGATTTGAGAAGTGACCTTTTGAGAAGTGAGATGGTCACCGAAATTCCCAAATAACCATATGTTTAGAATTACTCTAGTCTATTATTTAGATTGTGTAATCTGAGAGCGCTGTACAAATTTGATAATTAAGATGAACGGAAAGTAGATACATCTTATAAACTTCAAAAAGAAGTTTTTACGCGTATGCACTTATTTTATATAAAAAGAGCTACAAATATACATGTAATGAGTTTTTTTTCTGTGATATATGAATAACTTGTTTAAACAAATTTATATAATAACGAATTTTAAATAATAAATAGATATAGTATTAATAATTCCATTTATCATATATTTTCTTTTTCATACTTTTTTATATTTCGGCGGAAAGTGGGGAACGGTGTGTGGTGTGTGCGGGATACAGCGTGAAGCTGATTTATTTATTTTTTAATTTTATATTTTCTTTATTTTGTTGTGATTTTATTTTTTGTTAAAGTTCAATACAGGCATAGTTCTGAAGTTGTCTTTTTTTATAATAACTTAACAGAAACTACAATGGGTACTACGATGCATGAAGAAATGGAAACCGTTGCAAATAAATATTGGAAAGCAATAGATGTTGTAGGTGCAGCTGTGTTTGAACGGCTTTGTAGACCTTATTTACACAACAACTTCTTATATCAATTTTCTAAATTTGCTAAAGCGGAAAAAAAGGCACTTCAAGACGCACATCTATTTACAAGAAAAATTATAGATGAAAGAAGAAAATACTTAAAAGAAAATAATATAAATAAATTTAGTGGTTATGAAGATTATGGGAATAAAGGCAAATTAGCAATGTTAGACTTGCTCCTTCTAAATGAAAGATCAGGGAATATTGACGCGGAAGGCATTAGAGAAGAAGTCGATACTTTTATGTTTGAGGTATTATTTTTTTATATTATATAATATAGGTATATGTATCCTTCTTGAAAATAACACCGATTTATATATTTTTCAGTAGTATACATTTTTGAAAACAAAAACGCTTATAATAGTCGGTACATAAAATATTAATTATTTAACCTACAGAATTACAATTGTATTTTTCTCATATTTAATTTACTTTACCAGGATGAATTGTGAATGAGATGCGTAAAAATATGAATTTGGAGCGCAAACAGGAAAACCTATATATAATTAATGAATCATTTTTTTCTTATTTTATGATTTTCTCGCAGGGACACGACACAACTGCCCAAGCATTGATATATACGTTAATGTTGATTGCTAATGAAACAGAAGCTCAAGTAAGTTTGCTCTTGATATAAAAGATATATTAAATAATTGTACAATCCCTACCAACATATTTATTGAAGAGCCCTTGTTAATAATTATCTAAGACTAATCAATTTACAACTTTTTTAATATATTTATATGCTCTATATTATGAATACATATTGTGATTTATATGCAGACGTTACAAGTAACGTTATCCTACAACTGTATTTACAGAACAAAAAAATATTAAAGTACATATTACTATATATGATTCTAAGAATTAATTAAATTAGTTATACTTTCACATTAATGATTTTAGGAAAAAATATATGAAGAGTTGCTAACTATATTTAATGATTCACAACGAGCACCGACTATGGAAGATCTTAATCAAATGAAATATTTAGAATGTTGTATCAAAGAATCCTTACGTATTTATCCAAGCGTCCCTGCTATTCTAAGATACATCACTGAAGAAATAGATATAGGTATATATAAAACAAAGTATTTTTTTTATTTCTTGATAATCTATATTTTATTAACAGTGATACATACCACGACGACTGTTTGTTTATTTGAAAATAATGCTCAAAATACGGTTTTTGATGATTGTGTTATAATTTATTGAGTATAAAAACATCTCAAAACTATTCTAATCAGGTACAAATAAAATTTTGAACATACACAAATAACAATATCCTTTATTTTTGGAATCGACACTAATGTAAGTAATGTTTATAAAATAAATTTTACTCTGACAAGAGCCAGCCAAAACGACAAAAGATTTTGTAAATGGAAGTAGGTTCCTATTTTTTGTTCACATTAACAATCGATATTCTAGTTAGAAAACGATTTTATTTGCAAAATATTTTTTGATTAACCCTACTATTGTAATATTTTTTAGGTAAATATACGATACCTTCAAATACTCACATATTTATACCAATATTTGATTTACATCGACGTGATGACATTTACCCAGAGCCCGAACGTTTTATTCCTGAAAGATTCCTCCCTGAAAATAGCGTAAATCGGCACCCATACGCCTATTTGCCTTTTAGTGCCGGATCAAGAAACTGTATAGGTAAGTGGAACTAGACGCCTATTAACTGCCACATTAGTCCAGTCAACATAAGTGAACAGATTGATGGGTATAGTTTGTGATATTTTTTTTTATATATATTTCAGGTCAAAAATTCGCTATGCTAGAGATGAAAACATTTGTATCAAGTTTGCTAAGGCGATTTCGTCTAGAAGCTGTGACTAAACGATCTGATCTTGTCTTTCGAAGTGATATAATATTACGGACTGTCGGACAACCAGTGCACGTAAAATTTCACAAAAGAGAATAAGATTTTAAATGAAACTATTTTAAAATAGACTCACCTCAGTCTACCCGTGACCACGGACTACTGCAAAGTATTCGAAACGCCGAGTTTCCAAAATGTATAACTTTAAATATACACGATTAATCCGGTTAAAATAGTTTCATTTAAAATGTATAATAATCGTGAAAATCAAAAAACTTATTAGAGAATAAGATATTTATACAACCATTAGAAGTTATAAAGGATATTCATGATTATTCATCGTTAACAAGTAATTTTGATTATTATTTTGAACTCCACGCTATCTAAATAATGTAGAGCTAATTTAACGTTACGGTCTCCTCATACCTGTTTTTCCTGATTCACTGTCATTAACCGCTTCACACATTCCCTCAGGGGTACTATATTTCTGATACCAGCCGCAATACACCTTTCAACAAAATTTACATAAATTCCGTCATTACTAAACATAACATACACTACTACATATTTCCCGAATATATTACCGATTGATCTTCCATTTTTTCTTCATTTCTTTCAAATACTAGAACTTTTACTCGTACTCAGGCTTACACTCTGCTTTTGGAGTTGTTATCAATGCCTGTAACTCGCAAACTGATGTTGCAATGAGCACTGCATTATTTTGACCAGGCAATTTACCTTCCATTTCTCTTCCATGTAACTTTTTTGACGGATTAGGTAGAAGTATTTTTAATATGAGGTATTCTGATAAGGCAAATGTTTATAAACATATAATAATTATTATATTTTTATTTATTTTGTCGTATTTCTTTCTCTCTTAAAAACCTAATATTTAAGAACATATTTAATTTTCAATTATGGAAATAACAAGTAGGATACTTTTATATTAATTTATTGTGATACATTGTCTTTATCATTGGACTACATGTAAATCTCATAATTATTACTAAAAAAATTAAATCAAAAGTAAATCAGCTTCACGCTGTTTCCTGCGTACAGCAGGAAAGTGTTAAGACACTCGGACCCCACTCTTAGCCAAATTCTAGACATTGCGTGTTGACTGGCGATTCCCAACGCCGCGCTTTGCCTTATTACCAGGGCGATAAAATGAAAATGTTTTGAAATTATTTATTAAAATAATAATTCATTCTCCTGAGAGTGGGAATCGACCCCACAACCACCAGTTTACAGTCACCCACTTGTGCCACTGCGTTACGAAGGCAGTATAAGTATGAGTTTCATGCTAATGGCAATTGCTAGCAGTACAGGTGAGCCGTCTTTTACATAATATGGTTAACCATTCGATTGTAGACTTTCTCATATATTTTAAAGTAGATCATCCATTGGACTGCCATCTAGTATTAAATTCGACAAACTTCATAATGAAATCGTTTTGCAAGTTTGCAAAACTTAGTACTCAAATTACCGTAAAATTTCTTATCAAAAAAAAAGATTGTAACGTAGTCTCGTGTCTCAAAATGTCCATCACACAGTGAACATTTGAAATGTAACCAATCTTTTTATTTTAATGCTAGTTATGCAACATTTAGAAATAAGGCAACGAAAATATAGAAAATAGTTTTTAACGTTCATCTGTTGGTACTTAATATTGTACAATTTCACAATAAAAAATAAATAATTATATTATTTGGAAAAATGAGCTCTTTATATTATACCATATTTAATGATTGAATTTTATTCTAATTTTACATTCAACTTTAATTGTCTCGCGGTTCACCCTCTTGGGCCTCACAATTATGCATATTTCCTTGTTTGAGTCAACGCTTACCAAAGCGCACAAAAATCTATTATTTATGTCATTACAAATTTAATACACCTAATAGGCAAATATTATTAATATTGACCTTCCTTTCAAATTTTTGACTTAGACGGCGTCAGACACCGCAATCGAAACTAAAACCAGAATAACGTTTATCTCGTAGGTCAAAAAATTTAAGCATACGTCGGTGAAGAGCAATTTTATTTTATAAGTACTAAGTACAGATTTGGAAAATGTAAAAGATACAGGGGGTATCTTTTACTTAGTTTACATTTTTCAACATATTTTTTCGTTTTCACCACTCTTTGCGTCATTTCTGGGAGTGAACCTGGGATCGAAGCTACACTTTATTGTGGCAAGATAAAAATTTGCAAATAAAAATGGTGGGATCAAATATTTACACTTTAAATTGGATATTTAATATAAAAAATTGCAATTGTTGTTTCCAAGCAAGAAGCAATTAAATATATTTGTTGTTATAAAAATTCATTTACAATTGTTTTATCTATATTTGAAAAGCCATTGCGGTTATCGCAGTGGGACTTCGTCTGACTGTAAACACGACGGTTCAGTGGCTGTGAGTTCGATTCTGATTCTGAGGGAAAGCAATTTTCAGTTTTTGACTTTTACTGCTTTCTATACTCTGCTATATGGTAAAATGAGAAAAACTTTGTTTTTTTATAGTAAAATATTTTATAGTAGCAATAATAAAATTCAAATACACTTATTTTAAAGTAAGAAAATAATTTATATAATAACAGGTAAGTATAATGTTAAACTACACGAACGGTGACTAGGATGACCCCGTGCGCTATAACGATATTTTAAGAATTCAACAACACTAAACAGGCTTGATGACGAACGTAGCACTTTAACTAAGATAAGAATATACTTTACCAATGTGTGTATGTGTGCGCGTGTGCTTTATTATTATTCAATTGTAACAAATACAACATAATATATATGTACGGATTATAATTAAAGTGTTAAAACTGCGCTGATTGCTGAATGATCTTTACTTTTTATTTTTGTAGTCCATAATATCTGAAAAATAAAATTAAATGTTTATATTATATCTGACACAATATGAACACATTTTTCAATTCGTCCACACACCACCTATAATTTAAGCATTCAATCACGAATAAGTTGTTCGTTTTTATAATTCTAAGAAATTTTAAGCACTGCGTGGGTGCATTACAGTGTAACATCGGCGGCAAAGGCACCCCCTGCGGAACTCGCCTATGCTTGCGGCCGCAAACTGAGTGTTGAAATATTTTAATTTTACATTTTCTCGAAAAATATACGTCCAAATTACATGCTGTAAAAGCCAGACCTTATTATATTCATTAAACTTACTTGATGATGGAATAATATTCGCTCGTAAGTTTCAATATGAATGTTAAAGTAATCAAATATCACCTGCATTTTTTTTATATTTTTTGGCACAAAATACCGTATTGTGACTTATTTATAAAAGATAAATGTCGATGTCGTAGACTTTTTTTCTAACTGTAAATCAGCTTCACGCTGTGTCTCGCACACAGCAGGGTAGGCAGAGGGAACCTAGTGTTAAGGCACTCCGTTCCCCACTTTCTGCCGAATTTTGGAGGCATTGCGTGTAGAGTGCCAGAACTCAACGCCGCGCTTAGCCTCGACACCAAAGCGAAGAAATGGAAATATAAATTTAAGTAAATATTTCATCTCCTCGAGTGGGGATCGAACCCACAACCAGTCGGTTTTACAGTCACACTTCGTCCCGCTGCGCCACGACTGGCCTCTTTCTTTTTACTAATTATATTGAATATTTTTGTAATACATATATTTAACTATTTTGCAGCACACGCGGATAATGTAATTCGATGACTTCCATTATTATTGTTATTTCGTTATTTAATTTAAAATTACATTGTGATGTTATAAAACCTATAGCAGCTCTGAGAAATGTAGCGTTCATATAAAAAAATGTTATTCCGACCAGTAGTTCCAGAGATTTTTTAGAGTTTAAACAAATAAACAAACTGTTCCGCTTTATTATATAAGTATAGATGGTTGTTTTAAGTATCGAAAGAAAGATCGAAAATTTATAAACTGCTCTCAACCCTGAGATCGATTTTAATTGATTACAATGTATTATTGAAAACCGCATCTCAAAATCACTCTCAGATTTGAGAGCGATTTATAAATATGCATCTAAGTACGCAAACTGTTACATAGTATTTAAAAAAAACGTCTCACGAAAACTTTACCTTAAGAGCTTGCCTAAATTTAGTAGACATGAGACTGAAAAGTATAGGATTCAGTACAATACATAGCCAACTGTTAACCAATATTATTCTGTAACCAATACCCCAAACCTGAAAAAGATATATTGTATGAAAGACAATATTTTTAAAAGTATTATTTTCTAAAAAGGAGGATATTCCATATTTGCTAACTATATTTTTTATATATGTTCTTCGATTTAAAAATTCTTTTTTTGTATTAGAAAAAATCAATTCAGGATCTTACTCTATTCCCATGGGACTCCATGAAGGAAAGCCTTCTATTTAATAATAATATTTAATAAATGTTAAAATTTTGATGAAACTTTTTTTATTTTCATAAGTTTAGTAATGTTTAATTTTTCGCAGAGAAAACACTTTCCTAGATGAGCTTCCTATACTAACTATGTTAGCGGAAATCGTTACTATAGCGTTGCTCATAAAAATCTTACTAATCTCAAAAAAATACCTATCTACATCAAAAAAAATACCTATATATATCTATATTTTCATTACGATTTGATGTTCTCTTAAGAATTAAGGCCCAATTTTTATTACACAAAATATAGCTAAAGTGGCCTTCGCAGGGTCACAAGAATGAAATTGGCCCACAAGAAAAAATATTGTGACATCAATTACGAATTATCATATTTATTCGTTGTTCTGTTTTTAAGATATTCTTACCTGTTCCATCTGCATAAGTCTTTGCATATCGAAGAGTAGAATAAGCAGTCGAAATGTAAAAAACGGCAGCCAACAGATTAGAAAAGATAATGTGATCGCTACTGAAAACCAACAAAAAAATATTTACGAACTAAACTTTCTATATTAAGATTATCCTATTAAGAAACGCCAAAATTCAGCTCTGTATGAAATTATGTTATTGGAGCATGATAATGTAAAAAATATAAAGAGACAAGATCATAATTACCAACAAGTTTATTTATTTTTCTTCTGTTATCCTTATGATTAAATATCTTCTTCTTTGAATTTGACTTTTCATTAACACTTACTTTGAACGCAATCATTGTGTAAACAAACAACATTATGCCAAGTGGTATAATGAATGTAACCAGCGCCAGGATACCATTGATGATTCTAGCCAAAGGACTGGGTACAATGTAGCAGACGCCAATATTCTGAGTCCTAACTAGTTCCACTGTCAACACTTCAGGTGCCGTCTCACATATTGCAATGATCCATATAAAACTTATTACTTTCATGACCCGTTTCCAAGCTGGCGCAGATTTCAATAATAGAGGGTGCCATATTGCTATGTATCTCTCAATCGCTAGAGCTGTCATCACCAATATGCTGTTATTCCACAAAACTATAACAAAGAAGAAGTGAATCTTGCAAGCGTAGTTCCCAAAAATGTAAGAATCCATACAAAATACATAAACTTCCAAGAAAATACCGAACGACACTACGATATCTGACACCGCCATATTGAACAAGTAGAAATTAGTCGTAGTGTGCATAGTTCTGTCCGAGTAAATCACAATGCAGGTAAGGAGATTACCGATGAGACCTACTATGAAAATCACTATCAATATCGAAACTAATAAAATCTGCAACCAGGTGTTATCTGTATATACCGCTTTTGCCAAAAATAATGACCACATTTTCAAATCATATTCTGGAACATCTGAGTGATTCATAGTTATTAATTAATTTCAAACAAAATTTTTTTGGCTCTGGTTGCAAGGAAGGATATTCAACACTACCTCGTGGCAGCCTGGTTACTTTAACAGTGGTATCGTTACGATCATTGTTTACTTAATTTAACAGCAGAGTTAATCGTGTTTGCTGAACAAACTTTTACATAGATTAAACTTCCTGAAAAATTCCATTGTTTGCATGGATATTAGCTCGGCTAATTCGAAGATCATTTCAATTTATTCAATTAATACCGAAATATGAGCCCACGATTAGCATGGCTACTGCTAAATATATTATTTTATCAGCTTCACGCTGTATCGGGTGGGTAGGCATGGGTGGTTAGGCATAGGGATCCTAGTGTTAAGACACGCCGTTTCCCATTTTGCGTGTTGATTGGCGGAACACAACGCCCCGCTTTGCCTGGACACCAGAGCGGACAGCACCTTTATTGGTTAAACTTTTTTTTATTTTGTATGAAAGCTACATTCTTCAGGAGCGCTATAGGCTATATAACATTACAGTGTAAGTCTTAGTCTTAGTTAGCCTTAAATAACAAAATAACAATAAAATTCTATGGCGTTTATTATTATTTTTAGTCAGGTATTGGCGGCCACTGAATTACTGAATTTGCCAAGAGATTGATTATATACTTTTTTTTTTATGGAAAAGACAAGGCAAACGAGCGTTCGGGTCACCTGATGGTAAGTGATTACCGCCGCCCACGACACCGTGCAACACCAGAGGAGCTACAGGTGCGTTGCCTGCCTTTAAGGTGGGTTGGGCACCGGAGCCCGGAATTACCTGATGCGAAACGCAGTGGCCACTACTTCACGCCGGTTTTAAATGCCGGGGGTGGTAATGATCCGGTCGAGTCTGCCCATGCGTGTTGCCATTGCAGGCGACGTGATTCTACCACACGTACTTTAGTCGCCTCTTACGACACCACCAGTACCAAGATGATCCTATTCTAGGCGGGGATCACACGGCACAAATACACTTTATATATTCAATCATTCAACATTTGATTAAAAAAACGTTTTTACAGCGCACACGCTTAAAGCCGCCAATACCCGACTAAAAATAATAATAAACGCCATAGAATTCTATGCTTTCCACTTGATCTCGATCCTGGCACTCGAAATAATAAGGCCCCATGTGACTTGTGTTTTCTGGTGGTTAAATTGAACTAAATTCTTTTCCATAAAGAAGCATTCCCGAGATATACCTTAACGGAAAATTCAAGTTTATATCGGTACTAGTCAGCGATTTCCCCAGAAAGACCTACATGGCCGGATTATAATGAATATAACCACCGTGAGTGTTGTAGTCCAGCAAAAACGGGCAGAATGCTACTCTTCTAAAGGGATCACTTTCTTCTGTGCTATCGGTCACTTCTAAGTACTGACCATACCTTTCACGAAGACACATTAAATTTCAATGCGATGTCTGTGGTACTGGCTGTGGGATCGCGTTGAAATGCGTTCTTCGTATATTCGTTGCGCTAATCTTGCTTGCGCTCGGCTCTTCCATACATACATAAAAAATCTGCATATTCAGCATTAAAGTAAAACTGCTGCCATTTTATAATTCCAATAACAATAACAGAAATTTGAAGGAAATTAAAATCACAAGCAAATCTAATAAAAAAAAAAACTAATAGAAACCACATAATAGCTAAAATAAAAGAATCGCAATTAGTGCTAAAATAAATAAAACTAGCCAGAATACTTTCTGGAGGCCGTCATGGCACAAGGTGTCTGGTGTCAAGGTAAAGCACGTCTTTGAGTTGGGCCACTCAACATGCAATGCCTACAGAATTCTGCGGAAAGTGGGGAACGGAGTATCTTAACACTAGGTTCCCTCTGCCTATCTTGCTGTATGCGGGTCACAGCGTGAAGCTGATTCGATTAGATTTTTAGGGTTCCGTACCTTTTAAGAAAGGAAGCCTTGTAAGATCCTATCCGTATTTCGGGACACTATAAAGGGAATCAAAATTAATAGAGTACTTCCGGTTGTCCTAGAATTATGAAATTTGGCAGCTAGCATCTACAGGTAGTACTAATTCAGGAAAAATCGGAAAACTATACATTTGTGGTTAAATCCCAAAAAACAATAGCCTTAAAAGGGGCAAAATTTGGTATTAAAGTTTTTGCTAGTTCAAATGAGGTATTTGATGAATTTCAAAAAAAATTTGAGACCTCCAATTTTTGTACTTATTTCGGTGAGCGAGCCGAACACTTGAGTTCAGTCCAGTTTTTTTATTATTTATCAAGTTTTTGTTGAGGAATCGTAGGAAAAAAATTGACGGATTCGGCTAGTAATCAAAGGTTTACAAATTTAAAACATATATTGAAATTCTACTGTGTTGTCCTTATCGAATGCACGATTTTTTATTCAACTTAGTTGATAAATTTTGTTACATTTGAGCAGAAATAGATTAACACTGAAATTTCTACTTTCACGGATACTAAAACAAACATTTTATAAACGTCACAAGGTTTGAATTTGAAATGTTGCACGCAATAATAAGTCACAAAAATGGAGACTATAAAAAATGTACTTACGAATTACATCATTTTTTAATAATCTTACAACGTTTAACTGTAACTAATTCTATACTACTTTAATGATTATTTTTGTTTATGTAAATTGATTATCAAAGAAGCTTAAGATTTAAGTTAAGTAATGGGCTATATATCTTTTTTTTTGTTTAAATGCAATGAAGCTATATAGAATATAAAAAAATATTTAAAAATTCTAATGAAAATGTTACTTATTGTATGGGTGGCGTTATATTCGACTATCCGCAACTGGCAACACTGCTGTACTATACTCACGCTTGTTTTCACGTCATAATTTTGACGGTTCAGTTTTGACGTTTTAAACAAATACCTTAAAATATTTATAGTTTTTTACAAAATATAATACATTTCAACTGATGATATTGTGTTATTTAAATACTGACATTCGTTATTTACAGTATTATATAAATGTCCTGCCATGTCTTATAAATCTTATATATTTTAATATTTTGGTATCATGTCTAATTTATCGTCTGTAAGTGCGAAAAATCATACTAAGAAACAAAATAATAACCGTGACCGTGATAAAAACAAATCAATAGCTTCCGAGTCTGGTGGTTCTAGTCAGTGTGAAACCCCGCCGCTAATAGAAAAGGTACTTTAACAAGATCGAAAATATACCACAAAACATCAAACTTAATTAAAATATTGCGTGGCATTTAATAACAGTCAATTCTTTCTAGGATGGCCAGTCACAAGGTAAATTTGCAGGAATTGGTGCAGACTCAATACAGTGTATGGCTGAACAAGTCGGTGTGGATATTAATTCAGAAGCTGCAAATAATCTTGCAGAAGATATCAGCTACAAGCTACGACAAACTATTAGTGTGAGTAATTCCGTTGTATTTTAAAGAATTATAAATTAAATAAAAAAAAAACAGCATACTTAGCATTTACTTTGTGGGGATGTAGTTGCGAGGTGAGGAGTTTAGAACAGTGTTTAGATATGGGACTCACGTGTAGGTTCAAGGAACTATAAGGGATATATGCTCATTAACACTCATCTTCACTGTCTGTTAAAGCTTTTCTCAAGCACAACACCAAATTCAAAATTATATTCCTATCTGCTGCCTTCAAATTATGTTCTAGAAATCAGTACCTTCATTCACAAACTATCTAACTCCATCAGTGTGAATGTTACTAGATTCACCAAAAACATAAAAGTTTTCACAAACCATTTATTAAAAAATAATTATGTTTGTCTTAAATATAACATACAGCTAAATATACTCTCTACAAACATCATTCTTTTTAATAAGTGTTTGGTGAAAAATAATGATGTTTTTAGCATCTCTTGTGAATTTCATATGAGTTAAGGTATCGAAGGATTTGATGATAATTCTGAGTAAGCTAAAAACATTTAACAAAACTCTGAAGATATTGCTATTATTCTTCTTGTATCTTTTACATAGAAACTTAACTCCTTTTCCTGGCTAATTCATTGATAAGTTCAAAATACTTGTTGCCTTTAAAATTTTGGTTTCTGGGAAACCATAATTTTTGCTTTGGTCCTGATGGAACTGTTAGTTCATCAACAAGTATCACCTTAAGTTACTCCAGGATAAGAAAATATCTGATCAGATGAAGAAATATTAACATCCCCATTGGAAGTTGAGTCTAAAATGTATTTATAATTACCCATAAACATAATATTTATTCCCTATTACAGACAATTGCATTACATAGTGAGATGATGAAGAAATCATGTATAGACAGTTGGGATGTTAATTCGGCATTAATACTATCAGACACATGTCCCATACTTGGTGCAAGTACTCCGCAGTACACGGCATTTGGTGATGAAAAATTGTGTTGTGAAGTAGTAAGTAGTTCATTAATGCTTAATTTCAAAATCTATAACTACATAAGCCATTGTGGTGCAGAAGCAAGTGTACTGCAAATGCGAAGGTTGTGGGTTTGAGTCCCATTTGGAAGAATGAAATATTTAATATCATTTCCTTGGTCTGGTAATGAGGGAAACACACATTGAGTTCCACCACTCAACATGCTACGCCTCAGGAATTCAGCGGAAGGTGGGTAACAGAAGTGTTTTAATGGAAATGGCTTAACTAGGTTCGTAGGGTCCCTCTCCCTACATTGCCATGTGCAGGACGCAGGAGAAGAATAATTAGAATATTTTCAATTACATAAAACTTTTGCAACCTACCATATTATATTTATATTTTAATATTATGAGTTATTGTTACTTTCGAGGCCGTCAAGGCGCACCAACACAGCTTCTGACTTTAAACGTGGCAGTTATGGGATCGATTCCCACTCAGGGAAATTACTTATTTTCATGTCCTCCCTGGTAAAAAGACAAAGGGCGTCGTTGAAGTGGGCCGCTCACTACGCAATATCTCGAAAAAGGATCGCTACGTGGGGGAACATTGCAGATTTCCTACGCTTACCTTATACTATATACAGGATACACCGTAAAACTAATAAAAAATATATATTTTCAGGAAGCTTTAGTAAATATAACAGAATACTCGATGACAACACAAAGTTGTGTGTTCTCAACACTGCCTACAGTATCTGTGGAATGGATAACTGACGATAAAAGTCTTAACAGTAGCAATAATATTAGTGTAAATTTACAAAACTACTATACAAAAATCGCAAGAGGTAAGAGAATAATAAATATGCTTTAAATTTATTTTAGATTCTCGTCTCTTTAATAGCTATATAATAATTTGTCTCGGCTAAAATAAAAAAATGGAGTCCAAATTTATTTTATTGGCAAGTAACTTATTATGCTTAAATTGAAACTACTAATTATTTTGAACTATTACTATACCACGAACTATTTTGATCGCAACATACTGTTTTTGTTTTGAAAAATAAAAGATACAGCATTGTAGGATACAGCGTGAAGCTTAATTTATATTAATAAAAAAAAAAAAAATCCCCCGACTAGAGGACGAGAACGAACACAAAACTATCGCGTTAACAATTAGACAGTTTTAGATGCTATATTGGACTCCATGATTCAATTTTTTTGGTATTATTCTTATTCTACACTAAAAGTCATTAATGTTAGAGACATATTTTAGAAAACGTATAAAAAATTGAACGTAGCATGAGTAGAATCCGTCACTTTAGGCTCAGTGACCAAAATGCTTGGACTTGGAGTTTCCAATAGACACGGTTTCGAATCCATTTTCTAAATTTCATTTTCCAATTTCTAAAATGTTATTGAAATATTTTTAGCAATATTAAATCTTAGAAAGAAACCTAAACAAATAGCTGTAGAGGACCTCACAACGAACACTAGAATAGGCCCAATATTTCCGAATCTCTTCAATTTAGCAGTTCTAGTGTTAAATGATGATAATTTAAACGCATTGAATGTGCCTGCCAAGAAACCATTACAGTCCAATGTTTTAGATATGGTCGACGCATTGTGTTCTAACCCGTGTAGTTTGGACACAAATATACAACAACAAGTAAGTGATTGATTTTTCTTTCTTCTTTTTTTACTTTACGCTGTATAATGAAGGAAAGTGAGCACAGAGTTTCAACAGAGTGTCTTACCATTAGGAAAGTATTGCATGTTGAATGGCGGAACTCAACGCCGCGCTTTGTCTTTTTACCAAAACGAGAAAATAATAATAATTAATTTCCCGAGTGGCATTTTAACTGTTTAACCAAATTATTCGACTTTATTTCAGTGTTATACACTTTATAAACCAAAAAATATTTTTTCTATTGTCATATATTACATACTGTGCGCGAAGCTTAAGCTGAATTTTACACTTGTTTCTAATGGTATAGTCAGAAAAACATTTCAAAAAATACAAAGTTTCCCAAACTTTTATTTCGCTTTTTTGTTTCTATTTTATTTTGTATATTTAATTTAGTATTTCCCATACATATTTCTAGCAGCTGGCTGTACTTTTCTTATGTGGTCTTTTCTGAAAGTCCATGCTAAAAATGATAAAAACTAATTGCTAAAAAAAAGATTGAAAGTAGTCTTATATTTAAAAAAAACTTATTTATTTAAAAATTTAAATAAACTATATTTATATTTGTAATTTAAATTAAATAAATAATATTTTTATATTACATTAATAAAAATGCTGTAATATCAGTTTTATTTTCATATACATATATTTTAGTTTCAAAGGTTGTTTCCGGTAATGGTGTCAAATATATTAGGAAATGGATCGTTATCGGAAAAAATGGTCGCCATACTGACAAAAATTACAAGAACTTGGCCCTCTTTTATAGCAATAGGTAAGTAGAAAGAAAAAACTTAAACATAATATATTTAGCTTTCGCTTTCTTTTTAGCTCTGCGTACGCTGCGTATTGAATGGCGGAACTTAACGTCACTATTAGTCTTCTTACCAGAGCGAGAAAATGAAAATATTTTATTAATAAATAAATAATAATGAGAAAACTCCTATCCGCTCGCATTTACAATCAGACACTATACCGCTGCAATGATAGTCTCGTATATGTTTTTTTTATAATTTCACATTGTATTCTGCATATAGCAAGGGAAACAGAGGGAATATAGTGTTTAGTCTTTTTTCTTCCCCACTTTCGACCGAAATCTTGAGGCCTTGTGTGTTCAGTTGCGGAACTTAACACCACACCTTGCCCTGGTACCAGATGAAGGAAATGAAAATAAAAATAATTCATTACCCAATCACAATATAAGTCTTTTATTTCTAATATTTGTTTAGAAAAAGTACAAAAATTTTAAGTATAGCATGGCGTAGCGTATGACTTTGTGGTCAGAGCGCTTGGACGGTTCCAAGAGGCGCGGCTTCAAATCCCACTACGTTTAAAACTTTAAGTTATAAGTATTTTTCTTTCCTAAGTGTCGTATAATACTTTTAAAATGTTTTTTTTTATCAGGTAAAGGTATACTATTTGATTATTTATCACAAGGAACTAAGGAACGCCTAACATCGCCTATGATTAAATGCGTAATGGCTTTAGGAAGACGCGCCTTGGTCGAATGTTTAGGAGATCATCTGGAACATATAGACGAATGTATACACGCAAACAAACGGACACAAACACATTCTAACCTGAGAGAAACTATATTAGTGAGTATATTATTATATTTATAATTTTAAATTCTTATTTATAGTTAGAAATATTTTTTTTATTTTCTAGTAGTGTATATTTGTCATTCCTTTTACTTTAATGTTTTTTTTCACGCTGTGTCCCACACATAGCAGGGAAGGCAAAGGGAACCTATTTAAGACATTCCCCAAGCACCTCACAACACCTAGCTTTGTCTTATTACCAGAGCGAGGAAATGAAAATAATATTAATTCTCCGAGTGATGATCGAACCACACCACGACTACTCCGCCACGACGGCTTCTCTTTTTGCAGCTTCAAGCTGTGTCCCGTATATAGCAGTGTAGGCATAGGAAATCCCACCTAAACTAGTGCTACGACACTCTGTTCCCCATTAATACATTTCCGTTCAACGCCTCGCTTTGCCTCGTCATCAGAGCGAGAAAATGAAAATATTAAATATTCCATATCCCCAAGTGGAAATCGAATCCACAACCGTCGCGTCAACAGTCGCAAGCTTGTGCCACTGCGCCACGACGGCCTCAAGATGACGCAACGATGGTATTATTGTACTTCAATGAGGAAGTTTCATGATATTGATGTTATTAATTTTAATTTAATATATTCCAAAAATTAAAAAAAAGCCTTAAAATCTCATTAAAGCCCGTCGATAGATAACCGAGTCCATACTTGGCCTATGGCCGTAGAGAACATATTTTTAGACATTGTTTTCATTTTAATTGTTCTTTAATATTTGATAAACAAAAAAAATAAATAAACTTCCTTGTGCTAAAATAGTTTGTTTTTATTTATTTATAGGAAGCTTCCACGTGTCTCCTTAGATCTGAGCCGACGACGTTTCTAGAAGACTATGTGATGACTGACTACACGCTGTACGAAATGTTGGGTGACTCTGTAATGCCTAGGCGGACTTTATTTCCTGTTAAAGGTAAATTGTTTCTCTTAATGTTAATGCGAAAATCGTAGGTTCAATCCCCATTCAGGGGAATAAAATTTGTTGTTATAATTATTATAATGTTTTAAAATGTATTACTCTAGTAAATAAAAGGCGGTGTTGAGTTCCTTAATTAAACAATGTCTGAAAAATTTGACGGTGCGTGGTAAACGGAGTGTCTTATCCCTCTGCTTTCCCAGGTATATGCGGGATACAGCGTGAAACTAATAAAAATTAGAGCCATGTTTATATTCAGTATCTTTTTATTTACCTAATTTAGATAATAAGACAAATATAAAACGACATCTTTTCTGCTATAAATACGACAGACGTGAAATTTAAGTAAAATCCCAAACACAAAGGACCGAAACAGTAATAATGTAAATAATATATTGTTTTTATTTTATTTTCAGAAACAAAAGTTCATAAAACTGAGAATAACGAATATAAAGACGATGAGTTTCCACTTTTTCCCATCAAACCTGTACTGAGACGACCGAAAGTACGACTTGTACCACATATAAAAAACAAAAACAATATTCACAGAGAAGCATTATTTGAACCTACGAAAAGTAAAAAACCCATACATATAAGAATTAAAAACTGTCGGTCCATAGACTTGATGAGAAAATCAAATGTGAATAACCGAATACCAGTACCGCGTACAGGCAGCAGAAACATACACCACGGTGTTGTAATAGCGAATGGAATTTTAAATAGATTTAAATATAAAAAAACAAACGATCACAACTCGTTTCCGATTTTTGGAGCTTTAACTTTGTAATATAAGCAAAATATAATTTATTATTTTATTATTGTTTTTTCATTTCCTTTTGAAGTTAGTACATAGTTTTACTATATACATATATAAAAAGTTAATAGCGTGTGTGATACTTGATAAGTGACGGAACTTAACACCGCACTTCGTGTTATTATTATCAGAACTAGGAAATGAAAATAATGATATCCTCTAAATGAGTATCGAACCCACTTACGCTACACTACGCCTATTAAAAATTATAGATGAAGTACAATATTCCGCTGGTACACACAAAACGACATTACGTAAATGTGTTAAGACTTCTGTTACTTGTTTTCGACCGATTTTAAAAAGAAGAAGTCTGTACTTTTTTTGTATGTACAGTACGGTCGAAGAGTCGTGGCCGCCCTGATAATAGGCGTTCTGTAGTTCTGTATCTGCACAACCATCTACGGCTAACTTTATCACGACTCAATGAGTACTGTATGTCTAAGCTGTATAAAAAGTGCACTTGAATTTGACTCTATCCGCGGACTTTAAAATAACACTTCTACTATAACACACACTGCTACAATATCAGTTTATATATTTTACCGAGAATTATACCAGGTTATCACCTGAGTCTGCGTTCCGACTCCACTTATTCTGGTTTTCATAGTCTTCAATATCCTCGTTAATTATTCCATTGGTTCTCATCCTGCTATCACTTTCCTCATTCATCATTGTCGCCTACTACCTCAGGCGATGCTCTTAAGTCTTTTCCGCTGCGTCACGAACATTACTCCGAATTAATATGTTACGTATGCGATAAGACCACGTTTCGCCGCACATTCCTTTTCATTTCCCTGACTAAGTTTTCTGTAAGTGCTGGCTAGCATTTGCTGACATACATATCGGAGTAAAATAAGTTGAATAACCCAACATCATACATAACATCTCCAAAAGCTAGCATGAGACCTGCAGATTGCGGAGAATAAAACAAAACTGTAAACACAATGAAACATACAAACAACATATTCATTTGATATATGTATGTCAAAAAGCTTAAATTGAATTACACGTAGCTTTTTTTGGTTTTATTTATGTTTTGATTTTATTATTAAAAACCGAACACATTGAAAATCCAGATTATTGTCATATTAAACCGGTATTTTTTAATCAGCTTCACGCTGTATCCCGCACACAGCGGGGTAGGCAATGGAAATCTAATGTTAAGACACGCCGTTTCCTACTTTACGCCGAATTCGGGAAGCATTGAGTGTTGAGTGACAGAATTCAACGACGCGCTTCGCCCCTACACCAGAGCGAAGAAATGAAAATATAAATTTAAATAAATATTTAATTTCGTCGAATGGGGATCGAACCCACAACCAGTCACGCTTCCAGGCACACTGCGCCTCTGCGCCACGATAGGCTTCTATTTCTAAAGACCCGCCAACTCTTATATTATGGTACTCGATTCACTAGCGTTTGAAACCTCATATTTTCATTATAAATATTATTTACCTTGTACCAAGAGGCGCGAAATCGAGTCCAACTACATACTTGCAAATCATGAAACTTCTAAAAAAATTTTTACACTACTAAACTAAGGGCACAATGGTGCAATAACAGATATTAGCTGTTAAATTTAAGAGAATGTGCCTTCATAAGGATTAAAGGACCGAAATAAAAGTCCAATTTGTAAATAGTTTCTTATTATTTATTATCTCATTTATGGTTTGAATATGTAGAAAGAATGAGCACCTAATTAGTTAATATACGTGGCCACCAATATATAACACAGATATACCTATCTAGCTATACATGATACATATTTATTATCTGTTGATTTATTTTCTTGCAATAGAGATCATTGATATTTGCAGTTTATCAGTCGAGTTTTTTTTTGTAATATTTTGCGCGTTAAATAGCTGTTGCACTTCCCTCTTGATGTTTGTATACTCATATGCATATTAATATAAATTAACAAGTATCTATATAATATATTGAAATATTAATATATCTACGCGACTTCATTTTATATTATTTTACATAAAAAAAATAGTCGGGAATGTACAAAAAAATATGGCCAAGTTAAATTCTTAATTCTAAATTCATAATTATAGGCTTAATTAACACTATTTTACTCAGATAAAAAAGAGCTCTTAAGTCTAATTCGTATTTCATAACATTATTTTATTTACATTTTTTTAAAAGTACCTAACTAGTGTAATCATAGAGTTGCATAATTTGAGAGTTTTCAGATAATATATAATATAAATGTCAATAAAGTAAAACTAGTAGAAGTGAAAGGAAGAAAAAAAATGTTCTAATTACGTTTTTCCACAGTACCTCTTATTTCGCACATCGAAAAACTTAGCAATTCTGTTAAAAATATAGATACATAAATGTTTATAAAAATATAGGTGAACAATGGATAGTACATAAATTTTGTGAACATAAAATAATATAAAACCGTACAGCATATCAAGATCATGTCATTATTTTATATATCATGGTATAAGAACATTTTTTTTTATAATTACTATTTAATAACTTATATACGTACTATAATAAAGCATAAATTATAATTAAAAATATTTATAAAATCATGTGAAAGACAAATTTATAATTGAAAATATTTGTTTGAAGAATTGAACAGTTTTCCCCATAAGTGTATGCCCGTAAAATCGTTTCCTTAAACGGGCGCCAACATTTAATAACTTAATTACTACATTTTAAAGTGAGAATTATTGTAGGCGGTTTGGTTGTCAAAAATGATATAAGCAGACAATGTGATGTAAATACTAATGAGATAAATACTTTTTAAAAAACATTAAAAAATGGACGTAGCGAGACCCGCGTTAACCCGCGCCTCTTGGGAAACCGTCCAAGCTTTCTGACTAAGCCATACGTTTCATGAACTTAAAAAAAAGTCAAATCCCGCTACGTTCAAATTTTTATATGATTTCTAAAAAGTATTTTTCTTTCCTAAGTGTGGAATAACACTTTAAAAATGTAAATATTTTTTAATGAGATATCCATTAATTTTGAGCATACATATCTGATAAAATAAATGTGAACACAATACAATATTATTTATATAGAATATATGTACTCGTATGCATAAATACTAAAACATTTTTCTTATAGTTGCAAGTTAGTAACTTACATCTATACTTATAATAAAATCGTAACTGATCGGTGTCTGTACATGGAAGATAAATCAGAAAAAATATTAACTAGGGGCATTTATTAGTGTAAAACAATAATTTTAATTTTTTTGTCTGATTGTCTATGCGTTTGTTCACGCTAATCTCAGAAACAGCTTAACCGATTTAAATATAGTTTTTACTATTGAATTCTGGCAAGCTACTAGCTAAAAATTTTGATTAAGAAAATTTTTTGCAATCTACTACATTAATAAATGCTGCCAGTAATCGTTTTTCTGATGTATCTTCCATGACACCGATCAGTTCTTTTTATTATAAGTATATAAATATAAATGTAATATGTATGTCTATATACTAATTTCCCGTCAACCTACAAACTTGAAATTGGTAGGGAACCCTCGGTGGGCGAGTCCAACTCGCGTTTGGCAGGTTTTTTTAAATATACTTAAATAAATATCCGTATAGGTAGTTTAAAAGGGCAACTAGTATATTATATAGGTAAAAATGGTATTCAAATATTTTAAAATGACTCTCGTCTCGGCTAAACTGTGATCATTCCTAAAGAAATCAATCGTAAGCTTGAGACACGATGATAAAATTTATTTCGATCTGGCAATATAATTAAGTACAAAAATAAGATTACTTACATTAAAATCATAATTAATAAAGTAAAAAATTAAATGAGTCAGCTTCTCGCCTTATCCCGCACACAGCAGGGTGGCGAGAGGGAACCTAGTGTTCATTTTGTTCCCTTTTAATAAGGTATACTTAGTATGATTCATATCATCAGCTTAGAGGGTTAACCTGGTAAATCTATTAAGCAAATTCTCAGGAGATAGAATGTTTTAGAATATTTTAAATAGATTTATATTCTCTAAAACATGAAATAAAATAAAGGCCATTTTTTAATCTTTCTAATGATATAAAAACAGCTAAAAACTGATTTAGCAGATTTACACTCTAAGCCGACGTTATGTAAAAATAAATATACAGTGTATATAGCAAATTAGAAATTCATAGAACAAGTAATATACTTTGAATTTAATCAAAATATGAACTTGATAGGACTAAAGCAATTATACGAAAAGGAGATCATTGAAATTTAAAAATTAAGTACCAATTTTATATAAGAAGAACTCGAGAGCGAGAGAGGTGTTTTAGTTTAACCTAATGTACGGGTACTTATTCCTTTATGGCATTGAGTAAGTAACATTTAGCCTTATTATAATTTATTAATATAGTTGTAAGTCAGTCTCCTTCGTTTGTTGCAAATATAAGTCATTTGATTGTAAAAGATGTCATTAAACTTAATTAATAAAAAAATACTAAATAAGTGATCACCAAATATAGTCTATCAACGTTACACACGTCAAGAAGTCGAGGGGTGGGCAATGGCGGCGAAGCATAATACAATGCAATACCTCAGATAATAATATAATTTTGTGTACTAAGTAACGTTCAACAAAAATTTTAAAACTTTTTATAAAATTCTAGTTTAAAGTTTTTTTTTGTTTTATATAGTTTTCTAAAAATAGTATCATACATTATGTTATTTAAAAAAAACAATGGGACGAAATCATATTTTTTTAACATTTTGCAAAATGAAAATAAAATGGATTTATGTCAAACAAAGATATTGTTATATAATTATTATAATTGCGTTAGATGTTGTTTTCTGTTAAGGTTTATGTGAATAAATTAGATACATGCATAACATAATATAATTCCTTTTATTGTTTTGAGATATATTCCAAAAATGAAACTACTATATGATTAATATATATTATTTTAGTAGTTGTGATTTCACGTGGAGGTTTATAATGCCGCCCTAAAAAACTTAACTTCTCATTTTGTACAATTTATAATAAAAAAACAGGAAAAAATATATATTAAGGTTATGAATACGTCACAATACGTCACAGTTCAAATAAAGTTTCATAATAGCTTGAATAAATAACTAGAAAATGGACCATTTTGTTAAGGGTTGTAATCCCCATAACTCCCTTACCATAAAGGGTTAGAGGATGGTTAGGATTCTGGATGAAAAGCAAAATAAACATCTTAAAAAAATCATTAGAAGCTAATGCAGTTTTAGTTTGCTTATCCTGCAAAACCCTTTTTGATTGTGTTTGGAGTTAAATTCATTTTAAAGGTATTAATATCAGATAGTGTAAGCATTCACACGATAATCTCCCGCAACACGCGTCGTCCGCGTGAGTTGGGCGTGGAGTACCCGGACTCGAGGGACTCATCGTAGCCAAGTGAGAGGTGCGGTGGTTTATCATCGCCGCCCGCTTCCTCGAAGGCGTCCTGGAGCCCGCTGACTTCATGATATGGAGATTCTGAAACAATATACAACATATTTGTAAATAATCATTATTAAGATTTCAAGAGGCAAAAGTAAGGTCACATCTAAATTAATTATCTTTAAGCATACAATTCATTCGCTTAAAGTTATGTCTTTAGGGAACGGAGTATCTTAATACTAGGTTCTTAGATTCCATCTGCCTACCCTATTATGTGCGGGACAGCGTGAAGCTAAAAAAGATCGATCGACGTAACAGGGGATGTCCACTGATAATTCAAATATAGCTAAAATAACATAATAAATATAACAGGCAAATATGAGAAAAAGATAGGTCACCTATATGTTGATCCATACGTTTCTTCGGTTTGTGCACAGAAGCGTAGGAGTCCGAGCAGTAGTCTTGCCTGGAGGGGTTCTGCGAGTTGCGCAGGCCGTAGTCGGACAGCGGCGGGTGCGGCGCGAGCGGCGCGTGCGAGCCGTGCGCGCCGTGCGGCAGCGGCGGGAACGGCGCGTAGTCGTCCAGCGCGCCGTAGCCGCCGTGCGGGATCAGGTCGTACCTGGTAAAACAGTTTATAATTACTAAAGTGCATAATATTCAATATGCGGACGCAGTGTAAATGACAGTTAGCGTCGCGATCAGTTTATCGCACTACTAACGCGACGTTCTTTAGTGTTTGTTGTTCTGGCTCGCGAATCCATAAACCAAGATCATGATTTTTATCGATAAATACCAATCGTTCAATATTATATGCACAACCTCAATGAAATCCTTAATAAGAATAGCTAATACATCAAAAATATGCAAAGAAAATCTCTACGAAAAAATAATAATAACTTTTCGTACAACATTTTAGTATGTTGGAAAATGTATCTCTTAATAAATTCTTAGTTATATTATTTAGAATATCTTAAGATGGGGTGAATAGAAACATTTTTTTTATTGGAACATTGTAAAATTCTAATTGAAATTAGAATTTTACAATGTTCCTGGCTTTAAATATGAAAATAAACTTTATTTTTGATTATTACTTTATTAGATTATTACGTTTTTTTTACTTCAATTTGAAAATATAATTATAGAAATCATTTCAATATCGATGAAACCGATAAATTTAAATCATAATAATTATTAACTAACATATTCTATAGATATTGTATAATAATATTATTTACGTCCATAAATCTCTAGATTTTTTTTGATATATTTTTTATTAAAGTCCATTAATAGTGACCTATACAATAACCTTTAATTGATTTATCTTTTATCTCATGCCTTCGTGAATAGGGTATAGCAATTTCTTATATACCAAGAAAAGATCCTCTAACAAAACTCACCCCATATTGCCTTGATGGTGATCCATCATTTGATGAGTGGGGATGCCCGGTGGGTTGTTGTTGGCCACCGCCAACTTCATATGCCACATGGAGTCGTGCGAGTTGACACTGCCGCCGTTATTGCTGTTCGCGTAGCTGTTCTCGGAGTACCCCATGTTCGCCCCTGTCGTGTGTGAATTCAATTTAACAACACTCTTACAAGCTAAGGTTTTAGAATGCCAAATAACTGCTACAGTATTTAATACAGAATTACCGTCTATGATGTCACTACTGGCTAGTCCTTCGAGCGTGCATGAGAACAAATTTTACATAATTAATCGATTTGTTTCTGTGTTTTATTTGTTTTATTAAATATTGTTTTTAAATATGTTTGGAAATTATTTATGTTATATTGAATTTTGTTTGAATGTTACACAAGCCATACATTTCGATTTAGAATGATGTAAAAATTAAAAAATGGTTTATTAACAATTTCTTTCAAATATATATAAAAAAAATTATCCCTATATGAAATAAGGGCAAAATGCGCTAAATTAAATTTGCATTATACAACAATAAAAACAAACCATACAAATACTAAAACTATCATCGACATAATTTGCGTCTACAAACTACTGGGCAATATGAAACTGTACTTGGAAATACAAGGCTATTTGTGCGTCAATATTTAGCTATATTATTACAGGAACTACAGATAGAAAAAAAATAAAATAAAAAAGCGCTACTTACAATCTGAATTTGTCATATTCTGCGCGGCGAGGGGCGGCACGTGGCGAGCGATATGATACCCGTAGCCGCCCTGCGTCTCGTATACGGCACTTTTAGAGTCCTCTTTCGTTAGAGGTATATCCATGGAATTTTCTAGAGCCTTGTTCTCCAATCCTGAGCATGAATAATATGGCGGTGGCGCTAGACTTGGAGGAGATCGCATTTGAGATTTGATAGAATCCCTTCTTTTGCATTTCCTCTTTGCGTTACGTTTGCACGCCATGTAGGCGACGAGGGCGGCGATGCACGCCAGTAGCAGCCCCGCGCCGGCCACAGACGCAAATATAGTATAGGTTTTTAATGTTTCGCTTGCGGATGCGCTTGCATATGATGTACCGACTGAAAATAAATAATATATTATTATAGTACGGTATAAACTCGCTCATGTACCTATAGAAGTATGTCTAAATTTTTTCATACTTATTTTATGCAAATACATATAGATACATATACTTGATCAGATTTTATATGTGTATGGTGTACTAGAGAAAGGTGTTTGTAGAATTAGCGATGTCTACCGCGTTGAGGAACCAAGCCAGAGTTCAATTATAAAAATTATACACATCTTTTACAATGAAATTCATAATTAGATACATATTTGGTTTTTTTTTTTATTTTGTTCATTACTTACTTTGAGCATCAACATATTCGCTGCAGACGTCTTCATTATTGTTTAAGCACAGTTTGACTCGTAGTTGTGGATAGGACGCTTCACGACTGTAGTCCGAGGCCCCCGCGCGGCCCTGCCTGGGGGTCTCCAGCTTGGTCGATTGAGTGTTGGATGAAACGCCGGATAGACGTAACGGCATCGTTTCTATAACCTGTAATATTCATTGTAAATTATATTATGATTTTTTTTACGTTTTTAAAGTGTTATTCCACACTGGAGAAAGAAAAATACTTTTTTTAGAAACCGTATAAAATTTGTTTTCAGGCGCAGCGAGAGTATAAATTATTATTTATCAATATTTGTTCGCTCTGGCACCAAGGCCGGCGGAGCCCGGCATTGGGTTCCGCCACTCTACACGCCATACCTCAAAAATTCGGCGAAAAGTGGGGAACGGTTTTTTTCTAATATTTAACGTAGCGGAAGTTGAACCCGCGCTCCAATATATTCGGGTTTAAATACCGCAACTTACAAATTTATCCACATTTCTAAAAAAAAAATTTAGTTTCCTCTGCCTACCCTTACGGAATACAGGGTTAAACTAAAAAAAAGTTTTTTTTTAATATTTTTAGAAAAATTATACGTTCAATAAACAAAACATTGAACAACGTGAGTTGTATACATGAGACATATACATAGTTTGTCCCATGTATAACCTCTAAATAATATTAAAAACAGAAACAAGTTATGCAGATAGATTATATTAAAAGTTGTGCACACGAATGTGACTTTGAGACATGACAAGTGACATTTTTTGCTTTGTTTTCCAATATGGCATTAAAAACTAGTTAGTGTAAGGCTCGTCTTAAATATTTATTAAGGATCGTCTTTATAAATATAAACATATTGTCCGCGTACATATTACGATTTTTTTTAGCTTTACACTGTATCCCTCCCACAGGATAGGCAGAGGGAACCTGTGAAGCTACTGTTAGGGCATTCCTCCATTCCTTTCCCCACTTTCCGCCAATTTCAAGAGGCGTTTCGTGTTGAGTGGCGGAATTCAACGCCGCATAACATAATAACATACATTCATCTATAAATACTTATTTCTACTTAGAAATCGAGAAAAGGAGTAACTTATTGATTGATATATTATTATAGTGTATTGATAAATTATACAGCGTAATATAGACTAATTTAACAACAACAAACGTTGCTTACCTGCCAGTCATTTGACCCCGTTGATCTCTCTATGACACCAACGAGAGGTAAACAAGTCGCTTCAACGTTAAAACTAATAGTTACTTCAGCCGGATCAAATGTCACTTCGTTGGGGGGAACTATCTCGTGGACCTTTGTAGTGACAGATATTTCGTTTGAGTAATTGCTTTGACCTTTCGTGTTTACTGCTTTCACCTGAAATAACGCAAAAATTCTTTATATTATATTATAATAGGTATCGATAATAGTACCTTAAAAGAATAAATGGCGTTTACCTTGAATGCATATGTCACCTGCTGGTAGCATTAACGAAAAAACAAACATTAAATAGCTGTGTGAAATTACTTTGTGATAACTATAGGTAATACTACATAGTGATGGTGATAAAAACATAGTTTTTACTATAATTACTGAAAACATTCTTTTAAATCTAAACGCTATTCTTATGAAGAAATTATAGGCAATATTTGAACTTACTTTAAAATAATATGAGTTATGTTGTTCCAGCCCGGTTACGTTGCAAGGGTTAGAGCGACCACAATCATATTCTTTCCAGTCGAAGTCTTCAGGGTGTTTGATATCACAATGGGTTCCGCTTGCAGGACTCTTTATTCGGCGTATCCATACGAAGTACTTAGTACTAGATAATCCACCATTAAAACCTGCCTCCCATTTCAAGGTCACATACTTAGCGTCGACTTTTTGACTGGCTAAATTTTTAGGCGGCTCCGGTGCACCTTTGGGCTGTAAACGTATTTGAGGACGAATACTGCCAAGCGAGTTCTTCACTGTGCAAGAGTAATCACCATAGTCTTGAGACTTGATGTTTCTTATTACTAACACGCTTAAGTATGAATCGTTCTCATCTGTCGTTGTTATAATCTCATAGTGACCGTCCGATGACATCTGCAGCGGTGCAGGATTGTTGCCGTAGAACCATTGGAATTCTGGCTTCGGGTAAGCTTGTACGCGACATGATATTTCTGCATTTTCCATCAAGTCGTAAGCCACTTTATTTTGTTGTCGAATCGATATGGGTTCATCTGTAAAACAACAGCATAGTTAATTATAAGACAAAAGACAAGAAACAAAATAAAAATGACAAACATTACAAATACATTTTTTATATAAATGATTCCATATACGACTTACGTTCGATACGCAGCTGCATGGATGAGTCAACTTTTTTGACTTCGTTCTCAAAAGAACATCCATATAAGCCTCTATCACCAGGTAATAAGTCGTCTAATTCCGGCCTCGCCTTCCCACGAAATCTTAGAACACTATGTATATTATAAACAGCATTCCTACTTTCGTTAATCTCCGTTTTAACTTCATACAAATTAGCGTCAGGTCGTATTTCAGCGTTGTCTTTATACCATTTCACATTTGGTAAAGGCTTGCCTAATGCGACACAAGTTAGCGAAAAGTTCCTTTCACCACTTTTTTTGATCATGTGAGGCTGCAATTTAGACTGAAACCGAGGTGGCTGATATACTTCTAGATTGACAGTAGCGAGTTCACTGTGACCTAGTTCATTCGTGGCCTGGCAATGATAGACCCCCTCGCTGCCGAGATGCGCACTGGGAATAGTGTACTTATTGCCCGTAGCGAGAACAGTCGGTTTTACATCACCTGCTTCGATTTCTCGAAACCAGCGAAACTGAGGAGCAGGCCAACCTGGAGACTTGGCGCTACAAGTTAAGGTCACCGCGGATCCCTCTTGCGCTATAGGACGATCGGGGCTTATATAAGCGTGACCAGGTTTGTGTCTCACGAGTACGGCGACAGACGCAGTTCCCACCTTTTCCATCTTGTTTCCACCCACGCTAGAAGCTATGACGTTGACAGCGCGGCAAACATAGGTTCCCGCCATATCTGCATTGACTCTAGTTAATAATAAAGTATTTCCTTTCTGTCTAAAATCATTTCGGCCCTCCATACTCCATTCAATAGAAATCGGTTCAGGATTCGAGGATACTTCACATCGAATTTCTACTGTTCCACCTTCTTCGGCTTCGTAAGTTTTGGAATCAACGGTTACGCTAGGTGGAAATAATACATCTAAGTAGATTTCGTTCTCGCCTTGGTGTCCTAGTCCGTTGTCAGCGCTACATATATATTTGCCAGCATCTTGTATAGTAACTCCTTGGATCTTGTGAATGAAAGAGTTTGAAATTAATTTTCCATCTTTCGTCCATCTCACTCCGGTAACTTTGGGTTTGGCGTCCACTTTGCATTCCATATTGGCGGTTCCATCTAATTCAACTCGAAATGTGTCTACTGGACAAACTTCCATACGCGATTCCGTCCGGAATGTAGATACAGGACAAATTTCGACCCGAGGGAAATCTGTAAGAAATAATTAACTTCATGAGTACCTAATATCTATATGTTGTATATATTTTTTTGTGGATGAATGAAACTTTATCCCGCATATCAGGGTAGGGTAAAGAAACTGGTGTCAAAACACTCCGTAGAGATATTGCGTGTTGAGTGACGAAACTCATCACTACACAATAAATTTAATGTAAGAATTTACTACATAGAAAGTGCTCTTAAATACTACTTTACAATTATTAATCGTAACTTGAATGTAAGTCCCTACTAGAAAAATAGTTGTGTTCTACATTCGGCTTGATAAATAAATTAATAACGACTTCCGTAGAAACTGGATGACGAGTGAGAAATTTCTCAATGTAACCAATAAAATATTATTTGAATCGTATATTTGTATAACTAATTTCAATATGAAATATTATTTATTACTTGGCAGATAAGTTCTTTTGATTGCACTTCGTTTGTTTAAAGAAAACTCAGACTGACGCAGTGATCAATTTAAAAGTTATATTAGAAAACAATAAATTATGTAAAAAATATAATTTTATTATAAGTATCTATATATGCATCTATTTTAGTAAGTTTTTGCTGAATGTATTATATACCTCTATCTATATATCAATTGTTCCTATATTTGCAGCTAAACAAAAAAGAAAAAATGAATATCAAATGAGTAAAACAATAAACCATTAAAAATACCAAAAATATACATATTCAAACACAACACAGTGTTTACCTATCAACATTGTACTTGCCTGTTATAGAGGAAACGGACGTTCTGGTTTTCTCTGTACTAAACTACTGCTAAACCTACTGTTTATAGTACAAGTCCGAATTAAACCCGGCAGTGCTCTTCTTGCCTCACGTTTCTCATATAGGTCACCTAATTACAAATATTACCGGCATCTGGCAGTTATTGCACGTGAATGTACAGGAAGCACTGGATTGTACAAGATAAATATTTTTACTAAAACTATTATGAAACTTCCATGGCAAATCTCAACGAATGATATAAACATTCACATTATACGCTGCATCGTAGTTTATATAGGAGTATGTTTGTTACGAAAGATTTTAGATTAGGTGTGAACATACAGACGTTCTCCGTGAACAGCTTGATAGCCATATCTTTAACTTTAAAATATCGAAGAAGAACTATGCAGTAATTCTATCATTCTAGTTTAAATTCTAGGTTAAATTGTTATTATTGAGTCAAGTAACTTATTTCATGAATGTTGTTGATTTTTAATGTTACTATTTTAGAAATGAATTAGATAAATAAATGAAAAACTTATTTAAAATGCTATGTTCATGTTCATATAAGACAAGTTTCTACTAATCGATTTAAATAAATCAGCTTCACGCTGTATCCCGCACATAGCAGGGTAGGCAGAGGGAACCTAGTATTAAGACACTTCGTTCCCCACTTTCTGCCGAATTCTGGAGACATTGCGTGTTGAGTGGCAGAACTCAACGCCGCGCTTAACCTCGACACTAGAGCGACGAAATGGAAATATAAATTTAAGTGAATATTTCATCTCCTCGAGTGGGGATCGAACTCACAACCAGTCGGTTTTACAGTCATACTTTGTGCCCGTGCGCCACGACTGGCAATAATAAATGAAATACTTATTTAAAATGTTATGTTCATGTAAGACAAGTTCCTACTAATCGGTTTAAAATAATAATAATAATATTCTCTATTGTACATCCATAAAAAGATAAAAGTAAAATAGATAAAAAAAATGTACAAGAAGCGGCCTTATCGCTAAAATCTACGATCTTTTCCAGGTAAAAGGGTTTGGGGTGTGAACAATTAACCGTTTATTGTTTTACTAAGTTACTTATTAAGTTAGTTACTATAATCAGTCTTAGCTTCAGAGGTTACAAGTTTGCAATAATAATTTAGCAAAAATACAACGGGTAAACGGGTAAATATTTAAAAATCTATAAATAAAATAAAAAGTATAAATAAATAGTAATTTTCGAAAAATGTAACTGGGAACAAATGGTGTCAAATAAATATTTAAAAAACTATAAGTAAGAAATATGCAGATAAATGTTTGGTAACTAACTACTTAAAAAATTCCACCGTTTAATAACGGTTTTTATGTGTTAGCTCACGCAAATCGTTTCTCGTATGTAAATGGATTTCAAATTTAGTGTATAAACTATACTATATATAAGGCTCATTTTCAAATATTAGATTACATTCGATATTTCAATGACTCAAATAAAAAGAAATGTTTTAATGAAAACAGTGTCTTAACACTAGGTTCCTTCCTAGATTCCCTCTGCTTATCCTATTATGTACGACATACAGCGTGAAGGTAATAACAAATATATCATTAGATATAGCTAATATAATATAAACAAAGGCCTTTTTACAAAGTGAGAAATCTTTTAGTATATGCTCTCAAACAATCCAATAGTTTTCTAGAGACAAGCCTTTTAGGTTAAAAAAACAACCCAAAGCTTAAACATAGCACAATGAGAAAACCGTTTTCGGGCCATTCTAAAGAGTTCACGTTCGTTCGTAACCAACGCTGCCCTTTGTTTATCAATACTGAGATATTTTTATAAAAGTAATCATATAGACAGATATTACACAACGATGATATATATGTTAAATATATATTTTTTATAGCTTCACGCTGAAGCTCCTACTTTCCGACGAATTCTGGAGGCATTGCGTGTTGAGTGGCGGTACTCAAAGCAGCTTTGCCTTTATTATAGAGCGAACAAACGAAAATATTAAACACTTAATTTCCTACAGCGGGAATCGAACCCACAACCTGTCGCATTTAGAATCACACGCTTGAGACCCTGTACCACGACTGACCTTGTTAAATAATGATTTGAAGTTAACAACGGGATTGAAGAGAGCATATTACGGAAATGTATAAAAATAACGAAAAGGAAACGATTACTATAAAGAAAACACATTAAATGTATAAATTATTATTAAAGAATGGTCGAACCGTATATAACTAACTCCAACGGCTTCCGTATTTACTTTATTGCCATAAAATAAATTACTACCTACTTTCGTTTCACATATTTATTTTCTATATTATCTATAGATATACCTAAGGTCAGTCGTGGCGCAGGGGCACAAAGTGTGACTGTAAATCGACTGGTTGTGGGTTCGATCCCCAATCGAGGAGATGAAATGTTTATTTATATTTCCCTTTTTCGCTCTAGTGTCGAGGACAAGAGCGGCATTGAGTTCTGCCACTCAACACGCAATGCCTCCAGAATTCGACAGAAAGTGGGGAACGGAGTGTCTTAACATTAGGTTCCCTCTGCCTACCCTGAAGAGTGCGGGATACAGCGTGAAGCTGATAAAATAAATAAATAAAATAATAATGTAAGATAACCTTGTGTAAACACTATTAATATTTTTTTTCTCTTAAATACAACTGCGTCGGTAGCTTCACCAATAGCTATAATTTTTCAAGTCATTTCGGTCAAGTTGCACCTGCCGCGCGAGTCGCTCGCAAGAGTACCGTAACTATCGACGCGACGCTCGAAGTCGTCCTCCATATTTATTTATATGTCAACGTTATTTCACAATTAGTACATATATACTTGGAAAATACGTTGAACTTAATATTTTTAACATATTTAAAAGTTTCCACACTTAAGAAAGAAAAATACTTTTTTAGAAAATGTATCAAAATTTTAACATTGTAGGATTTGAACCTGCGCCTGCCTGCTGTTTGGACGGTTTCCAGGAGGCGCTAGTTTTGATATGTTTTTTTTTAAACGTATGACGAACGATGAAGATCTTAAAGCCTTAACAACAATCAATCATTAGTATTGTAATAGTATGAAACTGTGAAAATAAATTCAGAAACACATATTCTATAGAAAATGTAAGTAAATTATTTCATCAGCTTCATCAGCAAAGATTAAATTGAAGAAAAAGTTATTCCTGTATTCAGGTTGGTGGCTATGAAATATAGTGTGTTAGGCAAATCGAAAACACATTTTACAACAAAATGTATGTACGTATCTAAAATAATTATAGAAAATGATCTTCGACGTAATTTCATACAACATAACTTATAGTTCACACGTACTGTAGCTGTAGGTACGACATAGCAAAAATCAAAAAGTCATTAAAGTAATGCTTCGGATTCATGATAATCATCCTTTGTAATAAAAATGCGCTGATGTTTTTTTTTGTTTTTAAGTATGTACATTTTAGGTAAGTGTTTGTATCTTTCCTTTTTTCGGCATCACGCTGTATCCCGCATATAGCAGAGGGAACCTAGTGTTAAGACACATCGTTCTACACTTTCCGGCGAATTTTCGAGGCATTGCGTGTTGAGCGGCGGAACTTAACACCGCAGTATTTGTTACGTATATGTACAATTTTAGACTTTACTTATGGATGTGCAAAGTACATTCAAAAACTTACAAAGACATGCATTTCTTGAAGCTTGTTGACTTTCATGAAGGAAGCTTTTTGCGGAATATTTGCTTTTCTCGCAGCAAATGGAGCACAAACAAAACTCCTCATTTCCTTACACACGGCGCAGACTGCGGACTATCCTAATTTGCTATTCTAGTCACCTCAAAGTTGTCACGCAATATCCCACGCCCAATTTTTATATGGTATATGGTTTTCTTATGGTATGGTATGGTATTTTTGAATGTATGGTTGATTCGTACGTACGTAAGAGTAAAAAAATATTAAGTTTTAAATATTAAACGTTGCATTTCAAGCAATAGTGTCGCTAGTACTATATAAGATTATTGAGAACTAGAGGGCGCGCGCGGCTTCGCCCGCTTATTAGGAGTGAATTCTAAAAAAACCACGAAACACGTGTTCAATAAAATATTTTTAACAGTCTGAATTTAATTTTTTATAAAAACCGGTGGCAATTTAAAGATTTTTCCATATAAACTTTCAACCCCTTATTTGAACCCTTAGGGGGTGAATTCTTAAAAACCATGAAACACGTGTTCAATGAAATATTTTTAAGAGTCTGAATTTCAAATTTTATAAAAATCGGCACAGATTAAATTTTTTTTCCATATAAACTTTCAACCCCTATTTCATCCCTTTAGGGTTAAAATTTTTCAAATTCCCTTCTTAGTGGATGTCCAGAATATGAAAATAAATATCTGCCCAAGTTTCAAGTTTCTACGCACAGCGGTTACGGCTCTGCGTGCGTCTTACCTCAGTCAGTCAGCACAAGTCCTTTTATATATATAGATAAGTAAGTTTACCAGGTGAAATGAAGAATTTTCAAGAAAGAAAGATATTAAATTACTGATAACAGTCCCATAAAACCGCACCGAAAGCAAAATAAAACAGTTTTATGATGATTATTTCGAATGTCTATTTTATGACGATTATTTCAAAGATTCAAAAGTGTTCATGACCTATAGAAGAACAAAAAAATATTTTAGTCGTGTCATTTTTGTGAAGTAACTTTAAATTATTGGATATAAAAAGCAGTGTGAAATGTGTAGATATTTCCAACGTACAAAATGTTGTTTTTTTTTCAACATTCAAGTCACGTTAAATAAAATAGATACCGCAATTATGTATATTATATATATTTATGAATAAAAACGGCATCTCAAGATCGATATCAGAGTAGAGAGCGGTTTTTAATATGAGTACATTTGTGCTATAAGTACTTAAAACATTAAAATTGAAAACACCTTTGACGCAGTATTAGTATGTACATATATTTAAATAAGGAATTAATCTGTACGGGTGTGGGCGCCATCTGTGTTCATCTTACTTCACGGCCACGCTCACTTATAACGCCAGAGTGAACAAATTAGATCAGAAACTTATAAAGGCATACTTAAATTTATGCCAGTCGGAGCGCAGTGTGTGACTGTAAACACGAAGGGTAGTGGGTTTAATCCCCGCTCGAGGAAATGAAATATTTAATATGATATCTTCGCTTTGGTGTCGAGGCAAAACGCGACATTGAGTTCCGCCACTCAACACACCATGCCCTAGTCTTCGGCAGAAAATAGGGAATCTTAACACTACGTTCCCTCTATCTACCCTTCTGTGGACGGGATACTGCTTGACGCTGATTTATTTTATCTACTTAAATTAATTTTTAAATTATAATTATGAAAAGTTTTTGAAAACATTTTTGAGAAATCAAGAATAGGTAGGTATTGTACATAATTATATACATTCTTTACCTACGATAAAGTAGCAGGACGGAGTATTTCACCGGATTAGTCACATATTTCTAAGACCTTACTAGAAGTAATAAAATTATATCAATGGTCTCTACTAAAATGATATATTACTCATGGCGTTTTAAACGATATTCGGATATTACGTATCAAAGCTCTAACGATTATTTCACAATAATTTCATTAATTATTTCACAGATTTCCACTTAATACAAAAACATGTAATTTGTATACTCGAAAAGTGACACATCAGACGTCCCTTCTCTTTTTGACAGTTTTTGGCTTACACGTGTTCGATGACGTCGGTGAACCGCGCTTTCACCATTTACAAATACACCGTATGTCAAATCTAAATAGCTATTTTATTTTATAAATAAATTTTAATAAAACTATAATATGACATTTTATTTTACATAAATATCAATCAAATCTAAGAAACAACCTTCCACGACTTATCTAAAGGCAAGATTGAGAGATTATATTAATAGCTATTTATATGACTATGCATAACTTAAGTTGCTACTTGGCTAGTAATCGGCATGTAATATGTATACTTACAGTTTACACTCAATTCTACGGTTGCCTCTAGCTGCTGTCCCTCACGCATGGCGCGGTTACGTACCACGCAGCGGAATGTGGCGCCGTCGTCGTCGCGGCGGGGCTCCAGTGTCAGTAGAGCCACTGTGGGCTCCGCTCGTGTCTTACCAGCTATAATTTCCGCCTCCAATGCCTGGATCGATCCATCTCGGTACCACCTGGTCAATAAAATCAATACTTTAACATGCGAACCACAACATTGTCATTAAATCTTTAAATGATTTATGTACGTCTACTAGAATTTATGTATCTCGCACATAATAGCAAGGTGGGCAGAGGGAACCTGGGAACCTAGTATTAAGACAGTCCGTTCCCATTAAGACAGTTCAGTTCTTTGCCTCGATACCAGATGGAAGAAACGTTTGTTGTTTAAGGAGTTTGATGGATTATAAAGTTACCAGTAGCCTCTATCTGGTATATAACGTTAAATATCAACTATCTGAAACTATATTCTTAACTGGCGAGACCCTATTTATACATATTATACCAGATCCGAAAATTTAGTCAGAATCGAAACTATGTTTCTTATACTATTATTTTAACCTAATATTTACTTTTACTAATTAACCATATTGAAATACATACATAACTCTCAATATTTAAAAGATTCAAGCATAATTAAAAAAAATACAAACTTTTCTCTATGCAACTTTTAAATAAATAATTGGAGTCCCACAATAAGTAATATGAAGCAAGCCTTTAACATTCTTCGTCCATACATACATTTATGATTATTACGGTTTAAAATATTCCGCTTTACAGAATACGTCGAATTAATATTGTTGACGCATCACTTCTCACAAAACTTCTATGTTTATAATAAATACGGGAATTCATATTTATATCTACATTAATAAATGCTATAAAATGAAGAGCTTATTTGGTTGAACTGAACGCTCTAATCTCAGTAACTACTGATTAATAATATATACATGTAGCTATATCAAAAAATGCTATATAACATTTCCATATATATACGAGGGTGTCATCATGTTTATCTTTTTGTTTTTTTTTTATATAAAGTAAAATATGAAATTCAATTACTTTATAGTTGGATTTGGAGATCCACCGGAGCTGGAGCACGTTAAATTCAATGGCCAGCCCTCTTGCGCCTGAGCATGTGGTCCAGACTTCAGTACCGGTGGCTGAGGCTGAATGAGGACCACTAAATTGTGGCCTTGAGAATGTAGAGTCCGTCCTGATCCACCAGCTTTGACCCGGCACTCGAACCGCCCGTTGTCTCGTTCATATGTCACATTTGATACTATCAGATCAAAACGACCCTCCGATGGAGCATAGCTGATTCTGTAAGAAAAATAATATGAAAATATGCAATATTATTATTTTTTTATTCTTATCTTATTCTTATCTTATCTTCACAGTGTAACCCGCATAAAGTAGAGTAGGCGAGGGGAACCTAGTGTTTAGACACTTGGTTCCCCACTATCAGGCATTGCGTGTTGAGTGGCGTAACTGAACGCCGTGCTTTGCTTTGCGCTTATGAGAGCGAACAAATGAAAATATTAATAAACTAGCGGGCCACTCGCGGCTTCGCCCGCATATCTATATATATATATGTTGCATTTGCCAACAGATTGATACATTCAATCATGAACACCACGTGGCTGCATGCTTTCGTTCGTAAGTTTCAATACACAGTTGAAAAAAAATCGAAGAAATATCATCTTACAATTTTCAATTATTTTTTGTTACAAAATGCCTTATTTTTACTTATTTATAAGAGATAGATATAAGGTGTCGCCGATGTTTTTTTAGAATTAATAAAATTTTATATTTTTCTCATACTGAAATATAATTAAGTATATTTGTCGCGCACACGCTTAAAGCAAATTGATGGCGTTCCTTATTATTGTTATTCCGTTATTTAAGGCTAGCTAAGAATTACATTGTAATTTTATATAGCATATAGAACTTCTGAAAAATGTAGCTTTCGTACAAAATAAAAAGAAAGTAAATCGGACCAGTAGATCCAGAGATCTTAACGTTTAAGCAAACAATCAAACAAATCTTTCCGCTTTATTATATTAATATAGATAATGAATTTTCCTGAGTGGTAATCGAACCTATATACACTGCCGTATTTACAATCTCACGCTTGTGACACTGCCTCACGGCGGCCTAATTAAGTGTTATAATAATATTAGTATTGGGTCGACGCAAATGTCGTTTAAGAAATATTTAACTAATTCATAATAAGTATAAGTATGACCTGTCTATACTACGATATTAAACATTGAGAATAATTATAAGCAAATTTAATTTACGTTTTCATTAAGCGCTAAAGTCATTAAAAAAATTCAAATTATATTTTCAATTAAAAATATGCAAATTCATATATTTTTTGTGTAACTGTTATCAGGAGCTCGTAAAGCTTGGTGATAATTTTGGTCGGCATAAAGAAGATTTGGGCAACGGAAAGAATTCGTTAACAAAAATTACTTGTTATAGGAATGTTGAATTAGCTTCTTTTATGTCAATCTAGTTTTTTTATTGCTGTGCTAGTAGGTACATAGAGACAAATTTCGTATACAATTTTTCTTATAAATGTGTGCAGTTTTGATATATAAATACATGACATAGTATGAATCGCACTCGGATACTGTGTGTTCAAAGTGTATTTCATTTTCCTCTAGAGTAAAAGAAAATAAGGAAACGAAGAGATCTTACACTAAGTTATCTCAGTGCCCCCTGTATAATGCGGGAATATCTATCCAAATACTATAACAATATCTTCATGTTATATGATATTTATATCATTATATATTAGTGAAATGTATAATATAATGTTGAATTCATAATCATTTATATATATCACAAACAAAAAAAATTAATATATTTAATTATATATTTTTAAAAAAAGTGTCTAGCAACTGGTTAGTTTTTATAGTTGAATTATATGTATGTTCTCTGAGTGTAATTGGGTCTACTTACTGGTAATTAGTCTCTAAAGGAATGTTGCCAATGGCAACGTTGTCGTGTCCGCTAACCGTACTCCGCACCCAATAGTACGTCAGTGACTCGCCAACGACCGGGTCCAGCGAGAACCGGCACTGCATGGTCACGTCGTCCCCTTCCCTAGCGTCGTGCTGCTCATCGCTGCAGTGAGCGTACCTAAACACTGCAACAAAAAATATTCTAGTTATTAAATTTTTACATACATATATTTCCTAAGTTAATAAAAAAAATATAAATTTAAAAAAATCACAGCAAGTTTTTCCGCTTGGTGCATCTCTTGCACTTGTTTCGCTTATTCTTATTAAAAGAATTTTTTTTATTGTAAAAGACGAAAATTTATATATATTATTTATAAAGTAACCACATTTTGTTAATATGAGTTTCGCTTGTTATTTAATTACCTAAGGCTGAATGTTTGTTTTTACTTACATAAATGTAATGTGAATATGAATACATATATAAAATATTAAAATGCCTCGAACAGACCCCAGATCGGCTTCTATATGAAGTGTATGTAGATTTACAAAATAATCGCTTCTTAGATATAGTAAACCTATTGAATATTCATACCTAGCCTACCTACCTACAACCTACCCTAATAACATATGAAACAATGCTTGCAATGGAACAGGCCATTCCATATCTTTAAACACGAGCTTCAGGTACTAATGCTTAATTCTGGTCTAACTTATCAGTTGAAATATTTCAATGTAGGTACACCAAATGATGTAGGTATTTTTGTCTAGTATAAAGTGTGGACATGCTTCGCATAACTATCGGTTTCTAATGTTCAATTGTCCAATCACGATGGTACTTGTTGTACACAAAAATTTGATCCATGTAGCTTTTGAAGAAAACAGATATCTATCTACCTGATTATAATATTAAAACTTGTCTCGCGAAGCTGAAGATTCTTATCGCAACACAAATAACATTTGTAAAAAACTTTGTAAAAATAAACATACATAGTAAGGATAAAGATATCGTTGTATGTGTTATACAGAAAATATTGGTGACCAAAATAGACATGGATTAAATAAGATTATCTTTAAAGACGGTTCTAAAAATTCATAATTATTCCGTAGTAAGCTGAAATTCTATCGCTATCTCTGTTGCCGGTAAGCAGATCGAACAAAGTATCCCGCTAAATACATTTTTAATTTTTTATGTAAAATGTTGCCACATCTTCTTGGCAATCTCTTTGGCTTTCTTGGCTCGCGCTGTCACAAGTGTATCAATCAGATCTTATGTCAAGTCAAGTTTCTAACTCTACACGCCCTACCTCAAAATAATAATTTAGTCAAATAGTGTGGCTTACGCTTCGTTTAGTTTTTCTTGGCGGGTCCACTGCCGTGGCAAGTGATTTAAGAAGTTATCAGACCGAAGAACCGAATAAACCAAAGATAGATGAGTCAAAATTTGCTTAAATATAGTTAATAGTCGCTATGAGATTGACCACCGCTATTACTTGAGAATAATTAATAACTAGTTATTGAATATTTTTTTTATTATGGCCATATCTATTTTATATATATCCTTCTTCATTATAGATTAGTTTCGTTTATTTAATTAACAATTTATTAAACTTATACTTTAATATAAAAAATAGAAAATCAGGAAAAGAAAGACAATAATAATAAATTAGTAAAAAAATAAACTTTTCAATTCATATTTAATGCTGCATATCTACTATATATCAATAATAATATAAATATATATTATACACACTAATATTTTACGTTATATTTAAAATTTCCATTTATAATCTATTTTTATTCCTTTACATCATGGCCCATAAAAATCACGATTAGGTAATCAATTCGTAGCAAAGGGAACAGAGATCAAATAGGGTATCAAACTGACTACCAACACCAAGCCAATCACAGCTCATTTGTTCAAAATAAAATTCGGGTAAATGAATTTCCAAGAGGAACTACGCAACAGTTAGTAGGATGCTCAGCGGTCAATGACATACTCGTAGGTCGCGTGCGCCGTATCGATAGCCTCGCGGTAAATAGAAACTTGCTGATGGACCCAGCATGACTTACGTGACTCAGTTAGCTTTGAAATGTGATGGTTTAAAATTGTATTTAATTTAGTTGGAAAAATTGGGATATTTTTAAGTATAGCTATATACTACTATATTGTTTTAAATATGTTATGTCCGTTCTAAACAACACAAAATAAAAATTGAAAAGATATAGTATATAGGCAAAGGCTAAATAAGCTGTTGAACGGAACAGTACAAACAGTAAAAGGAGAAACAGTCAAAATTTCACCGCGGTGTACATTATGGTACGCTTGCATAGAAAATGCCTATTTATTCTATATTTGGCGAGAAGAGATTTCTTTTAGAAAAAAGCCAACCCTGGTCAACTAATTTTTTTATTTTATATTTCTATGTTTTGTTTTGTGTAATAAAGATTTGAAGACCACTATATTGTATGATATATGTAATACAGACGCCGGTGATGAGTTTCATTGTCTCGCTGTGCGAATAAAAAATGTACACTTAAAGCGTTTCGTCCGTACGTTAGAAAGACCATAAGACCATGTACGGATTGCGTAGAGTACCTAACAATTCCTAGTGGTTCCGAAATGTATGCGATAAAAAACTGAAAATGAGGCAACTTTACGCCGATGGCTAAAGCTCTACAGGTGAGTATCAACGAGGGTCTCCTCTTCGATTAATCTCGTCGTCGCCTCGTCTTTTTATCTACTCCAAAGCCTGTAATTGGTACTTGGCAGAGCCGTCTCATAAGTGAGAGCAGTGTTTCATATACGGTCTTACTTATGCCTTGTACAGTGTGAGAAGATGCTGAGGAGAAAAGTACTCTCTCACTTTGGAAAAGGTCCATTTTAATTGTATTTTACATTAAAACAATCATTTAATTTCATGCTATTTGAACATGTATAATTATAGTTCACAGAGTATTTAGAAATGGTTCGAGTACCTGCAAGTAAAAAATGGTTCATTTCCCCTAAGTTTTTGCTTTATTCAAAGAGTGTTATTTCTTTACCCAGAATCATTTATAAAACTGTAAAATTTTCTCTCTCTTACTCAAATACCAATATGTATTCTCGCTCGCCTTTACTCAAATACCAATATCCGTATATCCTTCGTTAGCTCCAATTTTAGATGTTGTAAAGGAAGGGCTTTTTAGGATTCCGTAACCGAATGTCAATCGAACTACTACACAGTTGTAACTTGGTAAGTCCATATTCTGTAAAAATCTAATGCAAAAAAAGAAAAAATTAAAATCAAACCCATACTTGGATCTAGAACTAAAAAAAACTAGTTTTGTGCAAAGCGTTTATACATAGATATCATTTTTGAAGATGTATTATGACATTTAAGTTCGTTAAATCATTATTTCTCAATTTCAATCGTTTAAAGGATAGACTTCTAAAACAGATATCCGCCGTAGATTAAAATGAAAATTTCCATCTTTAATTATTTGAACAACACAGAATACGCAAAATATTACGTTTCCAAAAACTGTAAGTGTAACTTTGTCCTTTATACAAACACTATGAAGAAGAAAGTTAATGTTTGCTGGCAAAAATGAGAGTAAAATTTTGAATAGGGTAATCGGTACGGAACCCATAATGGACAAATTCGATTTAATCTTGAATAATTTTATTATTTACTATTATTATTAGCGAATAAAATTGAAGAAATATAGGCTCCCATAATTTACTGGTAAATGTTTAATCGTAATAATTCTACATAAAAAATAAGTAACTTAATAGTAATTAAAAATTGCTGTATTGGTACGCTTTTGGTGCGTGTGCTCACTGCACCATTTTTATTTTCATATAAAAAAGCGTTCAATATAGATAAGTCAGTCACTTTTAAGCTTATCTTTCTCTTTGCTAAATTTTTAAGTCGTTAAATGCGACAAAAAAAGTTTATCTGCTCATCTGTAACTTCTCGTGTTTAGATACTTTTAAGTACTGAAAGTTGTTCTGCCATCTTACATAGGTACAACGTCTCATTTCTTACTTGTTTACTTATGTAATTCGAAAATTTCGTTTGTGTTCAAAAATATAATGGATTACACAATTATTTTTCATCAACCTTCATAATTTACTTAAAAAAAACACACTATAATCGTAAAAAAATCTGTTTCATTTTGTTACTCAAGTCAAGTGAAGTGGGACTTGGGAGGGGATTTCGAAACAAACGAAATGAAATGACCGGTACAAAGTGCGAGTATTCTCGCGTCGATTTTTTATAGTACAAGTATTATTTACAAAACACTAAAATAGTTATAAGGCATTGTAGTAGTGCTGCATTGTAAATATATTGTTTTGAAATTTAAAATATATATATGTATAAAGGGAAAATTAACTACCTAAATAATTTTGAGGCCAATCGTGGCGCAGTGGCACAAAGTGTGACTGTAAACCCTGGTGGTGGGTTCGATCCCCACTCGAGGAGATGAAATATTTACTTAAATTTATATTACCATTTCTTCGCTCTGGTGTCGAGGTTAAGCGCGGCGTTGAGTTCTGCCACTCAACACGCAATGCCTCCAGAAGTCGGCAGAAAGTGGGGAACGGAGTGTCTAAACACTAGGTTACCTCTGCCTACTCTGCTGTGTGCGGTATACAGCGTGAAGCTGATTATTAAAGGATTTTAAATACACTCTATAAGTCCATACCTACCATCTTTATAACCTCAAAATTATATTATCCTTGTGTGTGTGTGAACAAGTGTATCTACTTTTTAATTTTCCTTATGAAAAAGCAAGGCAGAATGAATACGCTAAATACCCACCTAAATAAAATAGTTTTTTTGATGTTGATTTTCGTAATTTTTCACAAGTTAAAATGCATAGATATCTAAGTTAGATCGCTTATTGGGTTTCAAGATCAATTTTTTAAATTTCCGTCTAATACTAATGTCTTTGTTCTTGGCTAACACTCGCTCACACGTGCTTCGGTTGACAATGGGCGAGTCAGCGACCGTTACAAGTAGCACTGCGATCACGTAGCGAGGCGAGAGCGTGGGACTATGCGGGAACCCTCACTATGTCTCGAATTGCAACTGAATATAATGTGTTGTAAAGTACACTTGTATAGGACCTACTTGTAAGTGTCGAACTACGTAAATATTATTTTATTTTAAAACATATTTTTCTTATTTAAAATCTTAAGATAACTTCTTACATTTACAAGTTATCTTAAGATTTTAAATTTTAATCTAAAGATTTTCTGCAAAGTATCTGAGTAAACTGAGGCACCATCTGTGTCCTTTACGAAGTTCCATCACGTTTCGTTTTCATATTTCATATTGTTCATATGAAACTGTACGAGTGTAAATTCTTCAATTGTTAAGCTAAAATATTTATTATTAGTATTCTTGTATATACACCAAACTATAAAAAATGCTATGAAAATGTGAAGTAAATTTTTAAATGTTAGTTGAGTACCCTTATTCAATATTAATATGTAAAAATTTTTAAATATATAAGTAAATAGAGAAACAAAGGAATAAACTTGGTTTATAAATTAATAAGATTGAAACGAACTCTGCTCTACATTGTTTCCCGTCACGCATTACTAAGGCTACTCGGAAACACTGCAAAACGGTATCGTTGGAATAATCCTATTAAACAACGCAGGAACATTTTATATTGAAAATTATATTTAATAATATCTATTATATTACATTTTTTGCAAATATTAACAGATTTTTTTATAGAATTGTATACATTTATGCAACTTGTTACGTTTCATTGCTTTACATCTTTTTGGTTTTTCAAAATTGAATAATATTTTGCAGTTTTAAATAGGAAGGATACTGCACTGTTGGCAATACTCTTTCAAATCATTTAGACATTTTTGGTCTTATTTTAGGTAAAAATTCTGGTAGTTACATAAAACGTACAAAGATAATAAATACATTTATAGATAAGTGTTTGTATTTCAAGAATTCTTTTCAAATTATATTACAGGTATTAATAAAAATCTTCTACTTCTTTTTATTTATATAGCAGACCAGTAAGTTTAGTTTTTAATAATATTGAAGCAGAACACGGGCTCAATTCTCGTTAGTTTTCTTGCCAAGCCGGTTGCATCTGTCTCTTTCACTCAACGCACATTTTTGTATGCTTATATTTTTCATCTCTTCTCACACATTTCTACTTTTTGGGTCGTTCGAACAGGGCCAGGGTGATCGTCTTACCTGCAACTACCCTTTGTATTTATTCTATTATGAAAAATTTTGATTGTGCTCCTTTGTAAGGGCTAAATACAAGATTTATTATTTTCTATTCATTTGTGAATTTTACCTGTCTGTCGTATTTTTTGTTACACTTTTATCCCCCGCAACTGTGAGGCCCACTAGCGAAAATTGTTTGCTTTGGTTTAGTTTTTAATATTAATATGTATGAATAAACATATCTCCGTTTATTTTTATGGCATAAAGCAGGGAACACAAGCCTAGGATTGATACATTTTCCTTTCGCATAGACAATTGATAAGTGGCGGAATTCAACGCCGCCTTTGGCCTAGCTCAAGAGCTTGAAAACAAGTTATAGTACTTAGGATCAAACCTACAACGTGGTATTTATTAGCACAAGCATTTCACCACAACGGCCTCAATGAAGATGATGCCATATAAGATGTAAATATATATTGACGTCATCGTGGCGCTTTTAAAACCGGGCTACATGAACGCAATGAAATTTTATTTCGAGAAATATGTAGTGACTGTAAGACAATGGTTGTAGATTCGACCCAACTCAAGGAAATTACTAATTATATATTAATATTTTAATTTTTTCGCTCTGGCACCAAGCCCGACGTTCAGTTCCGCAACTCAACACGCAATGTCTTAAAAATTCGACGGAAAAAGGGGAACGGAGTGTCTTAACACTAAGTTCTTGCTGCTCTACTTGCTGTATGCGGAATACAGAGTGAAGCTGATGAAAATGATCAAATGTTTTATGAAATGGTAATTATTTGTTATTAATCATCATCGTTTTTTGTCAACCACGTTTGGACGTATCGTGAAATAAGGTAACTTTAAAATGTTATAATAAATATCCAGAACATGTTCGGAATTCGTTTACTATTCTGAACTACTTGGTCATCATTTAATTTCATGAAATATATAACAATTAATTATAAAAAAATATTTAAATTTTATTTACTACATAGATAGACAAATGCCTCTGGCCTCGTTACATACTGTGAGAGGTGTGGTTCCAAAGGACATTAACTTTAAATAAATATATATATACTACATAAACAAAACATAAAGGACAGCCACTTAATGCTTGTTTTAATATATCTATTTTTTTTTAAATGTTGAAATATCTTTTTTTATAAAGAATGCTACTAATGACAATCTTAATTTATAAATATACGGGCCCTCAGTCCCGGATGTGCGCAACCGATACTGTAGAGCAACGAGGACGCCACATGTTATCCAAGCCCAAGTCATCCTGCAGATGGCGGAGCTTGTGACGCTGAGCAAAAAAACGCTTTGGAAGAGTGAATAGCGAGATGTTCCTTACTTATAGTAACGATTGACTGAACACAATTTTAAATTAAACTTATCTTGAATCTTTTCATCTAAGAACCTTTACAAAGTTAAAAAAGATCAGATAGTAGATAACAAAATAGAAAAAGTAATCATACATAATTAAGACAGCTAGGTAATTAGGTAAACCATTTATTTATATTTTTTATATTGACAACACCCTCCATATTCTGTGGATACGCTGAGAATGTCTACACCTGTCAATATACTCAGTTCTTCACTTCCCATATTTAGCTATATTGGATATTTAGTGGCGGGAGTTGAGACCGAAAAGAAATGAAAATTTAAAATATTTAATTTCCTCGAGTGGGAATCGAACCCACAACCTGTCGACTTTCCAGTCACATGCTAGTTCCCCTAAGCCACGTTTGTCCTGTATAATTTATGTTGTTTTTTTTATATCTAAAGAGACGTCTTTATAATCTCAAGAAATCCAGTTAAATTTATTAACACTTAGCTAACAAAAACTAAACGTAAAGTGGTGACATTAAATAAAATGGAGGCGCAATGCTAGCAGCGTTTTAAAGCAGCAGATTTTAAGTAGAATGAGTTACACAAGTGGATACTCTTTGAGATATGACTATTGCTCTTAACATATTTGTAATACTGGCACACATTTCGGTTCTTATATATCTAACGGTACTTTGTGTAACACATCATTGTTTATATATATATTTTTTTTATTATTTTCAACCTAATAGAACAATAAAGATTAGGCTGGGTAATGTATAGAATATACATTTCTTCTGGAATACAGACTAACTATTGAAAACTGTGTTTCTTACGGGAATTGTTTATATTACCCGTGCATTACGAATAATGGCTATCTGTATTGGGCTATCTGATTAATTGTTATCTAAACATTACAAATATAAGACATCGGTGGCTTATTGTGCATATTAACAATAAACACCATTTCGCAAATGATTATAAAACTACATGGCAGAGAGGGTCTACAAGGGCTTGAAGTGTCAACGAGTCACACGTCTCACTTTAAATGCTTATTATTTTTTTAATTGTTTACACTTGGAAAAAACTATGGATAGATGCAGGCGGGCTTAGGTAATAATGGATTTTATGTCGTTTACCTACATTTATCATAGCATTCATCGCATTGCAATTCATGGGTCGGTCAGTTGCAAATGAATGACAACTAAATTTACAGACTATATATTTCGGACATTATATACATAATAATAAGGTTTATGACAAAAAAACTATTTCGAGATTTTCATATATTTCAATTGAAATAGCTATGTAACTGACAAAATTAGGTTAGTTTATTTTTTTAATTACTTAGTCTAAGGCAGTGGTTCCCAACCGGTGGTCCGCGGACCACCAGTGGTCCGCAGAAGCCTAAAAGTGGTCCGCGAACAATTTTAATTTTATGACTGGGGATGATGAGGTGAAGGTTCTGTTTAATTATCACAGTTATTTTTAATATACCTACATGCATAGTGGTCCCTGCTACCAAGAATGTTATAAAAGTGGTCCTTGATCAAGAAAAGGTTGGGAACCCCTGGTCTAAGGAGATGCGCGCAGTTTTCCCTACTTACCAACTTGTTAATGGATGAAATAATAAGAAAATAATGTAATTCGTAGTATCATTCTTATTCAAAACTATACAGTGATTCAAACCAAAACTAGAAAGGACCTTATCTCGACCAAGATACCAAGCAGCTGTGTCACCTAGTACGAACACGGACCGAACAGTTGAATATGGCCGTCAAGGTGTATTACTGTCCTTTCGGTTTGCAAAAGTAAAAATGTAAAGAGTACATACGAGGCAATTAATTCAAGTTATGCTTTTGAATCCAGTTCATCAAGAAGCTTAAAGACAATAAATATATTAATCTTTACTATATTTGCTTTTTCTATTGTAAATAATAGTGCTTTTCATACACAATTCAGATAAATATGCAATATATACCTATTATATATTTTTATATAATAGGTATATATTATTATTAAACATTTTTAAATTGTTATTCCACACTTAGGAAAGAAAAATACTTATTTAACCGACCTGGTCAGTTTCCAGGAGGCGCAGGTTCGAGTCCCGCTGCGTTCAAATTTTTATACGTTTTCTAAATAAGTAGGTATATAAATTATTAGCTTCACGCTGTATCCCGCACACAGCAGGGTAGGCAGAGGGAACCTAGTGTTTAGACACTCCGTTCCCCACTTTCTGCCGAAATCTGGAGGCATTGCGTGTTGAGTGGCAGAATTCAACGCCGCGCTTAACCTCGACACCAGAGCGAAGAAATGGAAATATAAATTTAAGTAAATATTTCATCTCCTCGAGTGGGGATCGAACCCACAACCAGTCGGTTTTGCAGTCACACCTCGTGCCGCTGCGCCACGACCGGCCTCAGTAGGTATATATTACCTATATATCCGAGAAAATATTTATATATTTTTCAACAAGATAGTTAAAATTAAAATATTACTTTATATTAAATGCAGTATTTAATTAAGGCTTTGTGTTCATAAGAATGTAGATATTAAATTATTTAATGATGAATTACTCACTTTACATGCTTTATTACAATTTTTAACTTAATAATTGGATTTTAATGACAACAAAGTACATTTTTTTTGCTTCTTTGATATAGTCTTAGTAACGGTAAAAGTGTGCGAATACGTTAGTGGGAAACTGAAGATAAGCATAAACTTTTATTGTGTCGAGGAAAATATACGTTCATTGTGTTTTATACCGTCAGAGTCACTTTAAACCAACGCTTACTCCGCGGTCGTCAAACCTAGATCGACTAATTGAATTACGTAGTATACTTAGAAACCTATCATTTTCTACTAACTAGGTACTTTTTTATATGAAATTCTTAAACATTATAAAATTGGCGCGAAAGTCGGCGGAAATTAAATAACAGATTATAAATATAAATTCACCGACATCGACTTCCATTTTGTTAAATTTAAATTATATAGTACCTTAAATTCATCAACTCTACTCTATTACTCCGACTATGGTCGCGGCAGCTGACCATAGACTACCCCCGCGCGCGTTGTATTCAAAAAATAAACGTCTCTTAGCTCGGAGATAGCGTTACGCCCGCAGCACACACCTGCATCCAAACTGGTTTTGTTGAACATAATTTTCCTCCTCAGAGTACAAGAGCAGTCGACTACTTAGAACCAATATTCTTTTGCCCTTTAAGCACGTACGTGAAATGGAGAGAAAGTGGATTTTGTATTTTTTTCGATTTCTGATAGTAACAAGCAACTTTTCGAGCGTTTATAAATTGTCAACGACTAATAATGTCCCGTTGAAGCTGTCGTGGAACAGCGTCTGAATGTTAAGCGCGTCGGTTATAGGTTCGATCTCCAGTCGAGGAAATAATTTTTTTCCTCGCTCTGCTAAGAATACAATGCACGATGTTAAAATCAAAATCAAAAATATGTGTATACACACTTATAGAAGCTTTTCAAAATAACGTCGCGTCGTCTCGTTTACTAACACATGCATTTACACTACTACTTTGATTTAGGTCTTAGACGCAGAAACATAAGTCACCTACTTCTTCTATGTTATTTTTAATGAACAAGAATAGTTCTTGCTGTTTCTTATTTATACATTGTATGTATACTGTAATGTATATTTCTTGAGTTCTTTATTTACACATAAGTAAAAGTCAAAAGTATGATTTTATACTTTTTTGTTTATCTAAATAGTATCCACTATCCACCTGTTGTTCGCCTTTCACAAAAAAAAATAACTGGACGGATTTTAATAAAAAAGTTTATTCCTCTGTAGCTATTAGATAGTTTTCGGTAACATTTAGGCTATATTTTATTTTGCTTAAGGTCTGATTGCCCGATTCGAAATCCAAACAGCCTAATCTATAAGAAATATTAATAAAACAGTTTAGGAGGAGTTGGTCGACATGGTCAGCATTTTCTGTAGACACAAAAAACGAAGGTGAACCGAATGTGTTAAACCCTAGCAGCCCAGCTCCAATGTGAGAAATGTACCTAAATAAAGCAACATGTTCATCGTGATTTCTAAGCATTCTTCAATTTTCTAAAGTTATATCGTTAGAGAATTTAATTTTACTATAACATTAACGTGAAAATCCAGGAAAATCAATGGAAAATAGGAAGGCTGGCTACAGGCGTAAGCCAGCCTACAGGTAGGCTACTACCGAGTATTGAAAATATTGAATTAGAACTAAAATTTGTGTGTGTGAGTATCAATAAGACAATATTTAAGTTACCGATTTTGGTAATTTTTTCATTACTTCTTTTTCCCAATATTTTTTTTTAAATGACAATGTTATAGCTTAATTGTAGTAATTTTGTAACAAACGAAAGAATAGAAATGTATGATATGTATGACAATATTTTATTACGTAGCAGAATAGTATTACATAAAAATTTCAAATATATTTATTACATATATGATTTTTATTTCTAAAATTACTACAACAATTTAATATTTTTACAGAACATTTTTACATTACATTACATTTTAAATAGAAGTAAGTATTATAAATAATAGCGTGAAAGGTATGTAAATGACCATAGTAATTTATTATTATATACAAGACTAGAGGGTGCGCGCGGCTTCGCCCGCTTATTTGGAGTGAATTCTAAAAAAACCACGAAACACGTGTTCAATAAAATATTTTTAACAGTCTGAATTTAAATTTTTATAAAAATCGGTGGCAATTTAAAGATTTTTCCATATAAACTTTCAACCCCTTATTTGAACCCTTAGGGTGAATTCTTAAAAACCATGAAACACGTGTTCAATGAAATATTTTTAAGAGTCTGAATTTAAAATTTTGTAAAAATCGGTACAGATTAAAAAAATTTTCCATACAAACTTTCAACCTCTATTTCATCCCTTTAGGGTAAAAATTAGTAGATGTCCAGAATATGAAAATAAACATCTGCCCAAATTTCACGTTTCTACCATCAGCGGTTACGGCTCTGCTTGCGTCTTACCTCAGTCAGTCAGCACAAGTCCTTTTATATATATAGATGTAAGTGTCGAAGAAGCTTATTGGCTCGGAGATACAGGAGGCGGGTGCGGACGTCACGTGTGGTCAAAAAATAGTGATGTTCCTGGGTGCCTGGATCGGCAATAAGTATCGACATAAGCCAAATATGACAATAGGATTTATCAATGCTTAATATTAATTTGTTACTTTGGGCAATATTTTTGAATAGATTATACATTTCGATAATTTGTATTTATAATCTTTAATGAATGATTTTTTAAAGTTTTTATATAACTCCTAAAACGGAACGGAATACTGTATGCAATTTAAGATACTTTTAATTTGTACAATTTGGATTTTTTTATAAACTTGAAAAAATATTGCAGGTAGTTATTTTCTTATTAAACTTAACGGTAACAGAGCATGAAGATCAATAGAACAGTTTTTTATTAAATCTTTTCCTATGTCAATGTCAATATGCAATACGCTGTATAGATAACAATTTTTTTAATCTAATTACCCCAAGTGCTAATTGCGATACTAAAATAGGTTGAATCATTTTCGTTTGATGCGGTAATTACATTATTATGTGTAATTTATAAAATCCTCGGAACTGATTAATAATATTGGAAACACTAATAGTACGTGTGTCATTTTGAATTTAACGGTAACTTTCATATTTTTTGTGTGTTCTCCATACAATTTGACTTTGATTCGATTCGATTATTAACGACAAAAAACAAAAAATAAAAAAATTAATTAATGATGTTCAGAATCTAATTATTATCATAGAAAAAACTAATAATTATTCAATAACGCCATATTGATTGTGTTTATACCCAGAATACCCAGATAATTCAAATGATAAACTAAGCGCGCCAAAAATAGGTGATATATAGGTGAGGTATATATATATATATATATATAAAAGGACATGTACCTGACTGACTAAGGTAAGACGCACGCACAGCCGTAACCGCTGTGCGTAGAAACGTGAAATTTGGACAGATGTTTATTTTGAAAAATTTTAACCTTAAAGGGATGAAATAGGGGTTAAAAATTTGTATGGATTTTTTTTTAAATTCGGCACCGATTTTTATAATATTTGAAATTCAGACTCTTAAAAATATTTCATTGAACACGTGTTTCATGGTTTTTTAGAATTCACCCCCTAAGGGATCAAATAAGGGGTTGAAAGTTTATATGGAAAAATCTTTAAATTGCCACGAATTTTTATAAAAAAATAAATTTAGATTGTTAAAAATATTTTATTGAACAAACATTTTTGTGTCGTGGTTTTTTTAGAATTCACCCTTAAGCGAAGCTGCGCGCGCCCACTAGTTTACTATATACTCGCGCTTTATTTTGACTTAGTACCTACTTATGCAAATGAATATAAAGTACATTATAATAATGTATACTTAATACATATTGATAATCCAACCAAATGCAATGTATGTGAGAGAAATACCTAAGCCTAAGATTGTTGATCAGACAACCTTTATTCTCAAAAGACATATTACCTGAATTATATCTCTTTCTCTTTTACGCATGTAATACCTACCAATGTGCCTAATTTTTAAACTTATATTTTTAAACCTTTTAAATATTACAATTATAATTTACATTAAATTTTCTTTATTAGCTTTTTATAAAGTGTTCATTGAAAATAATGGACCGTACAATAGATTTCGAACGACAGATTGTATTGTAATAGGTATCTACAGTTGTTTTTAGTCTTGCTAATCGAATGCGCAATTTGCAACTACATTCGACAATAAAAGAAATTTGATAGAAATTCGATTAACATAACTTCAAACTTATTATCGTCTGGAATATCGAAAATGCCGTAAATTATGGTCGTAATGGCACAGTGGCAAAAGCGTATGACTAAACGCGACGGTTGTGGGTTAGACTCAGGAGAATGAAATATTTTAAATTTTACTATTCTGCATGTACAGGAAAACCTATTATCTAGTGTTAAGACACTCAGTTTTTCCTTATCTGTCGGCATTCGATGTATTGTGTGTAGCGTGGCGTAACTCAACGTTCTTGTCTGCGAGGCGGGGAATTAGATTATTCATTACACCGAGGGAGAATTAAACCCACTACCATCGTATATACTGTGATACGCAGTATACTGTGATGTGCCACTGAGGCACGATGCCCTTAATAAAATTTAAGAAGCCCTTTAATCACAAGTTTAATACAGATGCGTATAATAATTTTAACTAAATATTACATTCATAGTTAAAAAAATATATATTATACATTCACGTTTTTTTTAAATATCTAATCTTAAGTTAATTCTAGTACCGAGTTAAGACACAACGCTTGCGTGGCGTTCTTAGTGACTCAGAAAGTAAGACAAGTTAGTTTGCTTACCTGAACAAGTTAGCAGCAACGTCAACTGAATCAGCAATCGGCTGTTCCCCATGGCTGGCACTACAGAAACTTTCTATTCAATTATTTCTCATTATTTAAGAAATCCTTTGCATTTTGCAATACTTGATTGGTCCAAACAAACTTCAACTCCAATGTAATATTTTACATTTCACTCAACTAAGGAATGTTTCCTTCACAATACAAAATTCCATCACAATTGCATTACCAGAGCGAATAATCACAAACGCAGTATAAACAGCACTTTAATAACCATATTTTATGTTGTTACGCTATGCACATATTAATAAATAAAAAAAACTTAGTTAAAACCACGTTATGTGACGTCCAAACGCGAGCGTTATTCAAAGTTACTAACAGTAACAGTCTAACAGACACGGCGAACGGACGAACTAAGCCGACGAAGGCCTTTCCGACATACAGAATATTTAACTTAACACTGGTTCGGACCAATCGCCGCACAACTGCAAGTGCGGGACAGAGACAGAGAGACAGGCAGCTGTTCACATAAACCAGCGAGCGACGGCGTTCAACCGTGATGTGCACGCGGCGTCGAACCGCCCGCCATGTGCGTTTATTTAGTTACAGTCAGCAGTTACAGAGTTTTATTTAATTGTTATACTGATTTAGTCATTAGAAAATATTTTGTGTAATCTTCAATAAAATCAATTTAAAAATGTTATTCAAGATATTTATAAACAAATAAATAGTACAGTAAATAGTAGTAGTATTGTTTTGAGTCACGCTGTGTCCAGTACATCCAGACAGAGGTAACCTGGGAACCTAGTGCTAATACACTCCGTATCCCACTTATAAATAAAATTTGGCAAACAAACAAAAAACCTTATAAATAAAATTTACCTACATATAAGTAATTTAATATTTCAGTTTATTTTCAACAATGTTATACTATTTAACAATGAGATGTTTAGTCATTGTTTAATTTTTACTCACAATTAAGTACATACCTATTTAGTCTACTTTTCAGTAGTTAATAATTCAAATTTATTTTGACTTCCTCTAATACAGAATGGCGTCATTCAAATGGCGTTTTATTTTACAACGATAATTTTATTAATAATTTTGTTTGAAAAAATCATTTTTTCATTTCTGGATAAAATTCTTTTATTTTAGTTGTATTATAATAGGCTTTTATAGACTATTTAAAATTGTGATTTCTTTTAAAATGGTGATGACAAAAACACTTTGTATATGATTAAGCTGAAATTTGGAATAGGTAGTGTAATGGATAATGAGTATTGATGCAAATAAAATATGGCTGCCGCAACAATGGCGGATCACATATTTTCATACTATCTCCATTATCGAATATTAAACCTGTGTTTGTCATCGGCTGTCATAACATAGCGGCTAGAAGCTTGTTTTAATATAATGTTTTATTTTGGATTTACTTTTAAATCCATGCAAATATTTCATCAATTTATTTTATCTATTTTGTCTGAATTACCTAAGTAAATTACATACCTAGTAATAGTTTCATTAAACCTAGAATTTCATTATTAATTATGCAAATAATATAATTATATAATTATGAGAATGTTATTTTACAAGACATTTAAATTAAAATTTTACAAAACAAAATTTTACAAATAATGTGTATATTTTGTTTTTAAAATTAAGAAGCGTTACAAACGTACACTGTGTAAAAGCCTTATATACCTACATCAGGCTAGTCCAAATGCGTACGCTGTGATGCCGTTGTCGACGAGACGCGCAACTTAAAGAATATGTGTTAAAACTTAAATAGCACTAGTGTATTTAGTTATCTTAATTCTATAACTTATTTAACTTAAAAAGTACATTATTAATATGTAAATAGGTAGATACCTACCTACTTGTTTTATATAGGTAGGTGCCGTATAAATGTAACATATAAAAAGTATTCGGCTTTCGGATAAAAGCTTCAAATAAATATGCATTCCTACACCAATAAATTGAACTTTTGAAATAGGTAATTTGAGGCCAGTCGTGTCGCAGAGGTATAAAGTGTGACAGCAAAATCGACTGGTTGTGGGTTCGATCCCCAGTCGAGGACAAGAATTATTTACTTAAATTTATATTTTCATTTCCTCGCTCTAGTGTCGAGGCAAAGCGCGGCATTGAGTTTCGCCAATTAACCCGCAATGCTTTCAGACTTCGACGAAAAGTGGGGAATGGAGTGTCTTAACACTAAGTTCCCTCTGCCTACCCTGCCTTGTGCGGGATACAGCTTGAAGCTGATTTATTTGAAATTTCAGGATTAACAGACGATCGAATATGATAAGATCGGCACCTTGAGCTTGGTGCGCTCCCGAGTTCCAGGCCATATTCGTTGGTATGTCCAGCGGTCGGGCGCCTATTATTAATACTTATTATTATTACTAGCAATAGTAGCACGCCTGCGACACAACCCGCCTACTCTACGTGACCTGTCTTTTAAGTTTCTTGTCTGAAATACTTATTTTAACACTTACAATCTGCAGTAACAGCACAACATAGGTAGGTACCTACTTATATACCTAATGTATTTAAATGAATAAGGAATATAACTGTATTACTTAAAATAGTTTCATAAATAACCCTTTATTTTTGTGATTTGTGAGCCATAACAATGGTTACTGTAGCTTTTAAAGGGGAACAATTTCGTCATACATGATATTTCCATAACTTTAACAGCTTACGGACGAAAGCTCTTAAGCTCTCACGTTTTCTTAAAAAAAATGCCGGAACATGTTACTTATAGTGTGATGTATCTATATAGGACTATCCAGAAATTTTGTTTTTTAAATTTTTTATTTATTTATTTTTTTACATTGTAAACACATAAAATGTCTTGCCAAACTCTTGAGTTTGTAGACAAGAATCGCTCATTACATTATTAACCTAAAGTAACATTCTAATACTAAACTACTATGCCAATAATTATAATTAAACATATCTTACAATTAAAAAAAACTACAAAAAAAAATTTAGCGATTCAATTCAGTTATAGCTCCCGAGATTAACGTAGTTTATAAATGTATGTAGGTAGTAGGTTGGTAGTAGGTATAGGTACGCACCTACCGCCCGTTGTCGCCCGTAAGGCGTACGACGCACGCTTACCTTTTATTTAGAAGTCTAAAGGGGAATAATTTCGTCATATATGATTTTAGGCAGCGCACGCATGGAAGCTTTCAAGTCTCCAATCCTATTGCTCATAGCGTAATATAATGTAGCTTATATAGTAAGTACATACTTTGATACATAATTTTTTTTTAGCCTCACGTTGTATCCCGTACATTGCAAGGTAGACAGAGGGAACCTGCCAATAATTTCCGTAGAATTCTGGGCATTAAAATTATGATCTTATTAATCACTTCGTGTTTTACTATTTTGTTTTGTTTTGTTATTTTCATAAATGTAAAGTTTTGATGTTGTTTTTTTTTGGCTTCATGCTGTATTACGTCCATAGAAAAGTAGGCAGAGTGAACCTGGGAACCTAGTGTTAAGACACACCGTTCCCATTAAGATATTTCCGTTTCTCATTTTCCGCCAAATTTCGGAGGCATTGCCTGCTGAGTGGTGGACTTCAACGACGCACTTTGCCCCGACACTAGAGCGAAGAAATGAAAATAATAAATGTTTCATTTCCTCGGCTAGGACCCACAACCTGTCGCGTTTACCGTCAGACTTTGTGCCCTTGCTCCGCCACAACTGGCTTCAAAATCAAATCAAATATATGACAGTTATAACAAATTATATGAAAAACATAGAATGTGCCTATAAAACTCAAAAAAAAAGGTTTCTCTCAATTTCCATGGGATTCCATCATCAGATCGTGATTTGGATGTAATAAGATTAATAAGAATGAACGCTCTTTCAAATAGAACATGATTTTTTAAAATCAGTTTACAAATTACAGAGAAATTGACAGACAAACAAAAAGAAATAGTTAGCGAATATAGAACCTTCTCCTTTTGTGAATAAGGTTATTAACAGATAAACCCAGATAAAATGTGAAATGTACCTACTACCTACAAAATTATAAATAGGTAACCTAAGCTCAACTACCAGATCAAGCCCTGCTTGACGACGGATTCATAGACAGACACTTAGTGAATTATTTATTAGCTGCACAGTTTGCTGTCTTATTTAGTAACCACAGTACGTCGTTACCCCCAGTTGATACCTATGTATTGTTTGGTTTTACAATGACATGACATAAAAATAACCATTTAATTTAATAAAATATTATTATATATACTTAGGCACTTATTTCATATTTATTTATGAAATTGTTAGGTTTTGAAAAAAGAGGGTTTTTGATAAATAAATAATGTTATAAAATCGACCAGTGTTAGGTCTTGTACAAATAAAGAGGGTAGTTAAATAAATAAATAATGTATAAAAGCGGTACACATCGTATTGGATGGTCATTCCCGAAACGGCATCGAGGCTAGATATAGTACCACTGGTGAAGAAATACATTGGAGGAGTTCATAAGATAAATGTGAGTTTTATTGTTTTATTATATTTCAGAAGTGGGTATGTAACTCTGTAAAAATATTTGCATATTTTTTTTGTATTCTTTGAGTTTTACTTGCATTTTATATTTGCTGCAAATGTAATCGTGATTCGTGAAACGTTTGGTCAGGGCCACTCTCTGACAATGTGACACGTAGAATGATTATATATTGATATAATTTTAATAAAAGAATAAACAATTTGCCAAGCAATTTCAAAGTAACTTAGCCTGTGAGACGCGTGGTTAGGGCTACTCTCTGACCGTGTAACGCATGTTAGGCAGAGATTGTTTTGTAAATATCGCGTAATTTTTTATATGCCCAATTTTGTTGAAATACCTGCGGATATATATTACTAATCTAAAATATTAAAATATTAAATGATTTGAATAAATCTATTTTAATGTACCCTCGAGTAAAAATTATATCGATTTGCAAATTTGATAAATTCATTTATCATGGCGGTATTTATTTTTTGTGTAGTCTACCCACCATTAAAGCATTTCAATACTAATATTCAATATTTCACTGATACGTGTTATTTTGTATTTATGGTCAAAACGCAACGAGATGTCTGATGTCACCGGAACGCCGTGAGCTATCGTAGCCGGATGCTGTTGCGGCCGGGTGCTGTGGCGGCCGGGAGCTGACGCAGCCGGATGCTGTCGCCGTCGGGTGCTGTCACCGCCGGGAGCTGGAGCAGCCGGATGCTGTCGCCGTCTGGTGCTGTCGCCGCCGGGAGCTGTCGCGGCCGGGAGCTGTCGCAGCCGGATGCTGTCACCGTCGGGAGCTGTCGTGGCCGTGAGCTGTCGCGGCCGGGAGCTGTCGCGGCCGGCAGCTGTCGCGGCCGGGAGCTGTCGCAGCCGGATGCTGTCGCCGTCGGGAGCTGTCGCGGCCGGGTGCTGTCGCGGCAGGGAACTGTTGCGGCCGGTCGCAAGCCAACGTGCGTTGCCAAGTCCTGCGCGGGCCGCCACCGAAGCAGCAATTATCGTAAAAGAGATCGTGGGGATCCATCACCGTGAAAAGGGAAAAGGTCAGAAAGTATAACAATCACTTCTCAAAATATTTTACAAATTTTGAATTTTTCGCCAGTAAGCTTAGCAACTACACTATCTAGTAACCAAAAATATTGTATCAAAACGGTTTATGAATATTAAATTTGAGTACATTTCCTTCTGAATAAAGTCATAAAATTATAATAAGGAATACAAGATATTTTTAAATAAAATTTAAACATAACGAGTCCCTAGAAGTATATTATTATGAGAAAAAAAAATGAAAAAGAGATTTGACTGTTGAATATATGATTTAAATGACAAAACTACAAGATCTAGTGCAAACGCGTTGAGATATTCTGAGCCTGACCAATTATTGCAATATCTTATGACTTGTAAAGACGAAACAAACAATTATTTTTTTTAACGAATAATTCATCATTTTATTTTGAACATGCATAGTTACGTATACAGTTTCTAAAGGTTACGATTAAAATCTCAAAAAAGCATTGATAATTCTAGCTTGCTACAAAATAATACATTGTGTTTAAACTATAAACAGAACGAGTTATTCGTTTCTCAAATATAAGAAATCGCTTATTTAATGCGAAATTTGTAATTATATAAGTTAAACAACTGAAAATAAACCTTCCAACACTAATAAATACCTATATCAAAAATAATTTTATACCTAACTCTAGCATTCAATCTAAATTCATTAATAAATAACGGGCTGGTAAAAATTTTGTAGACTTCGGTAGTATAGACATTTTATTTAGGGGGTTCTGCATCAAATTCAAATCTCATTAATTATTGACGTAGTCGACGAGATATTTGTGATTAGGTTATAGACGAATATTTAGATTTGCCAGTGCTAATGTCGAAGTATATGAGAGTGCTAAAGAACTTCTTAGTTAATAGTTAGTAGTGGTAGTACTTGGTTTACTAAGATTTATGATACTACTAATGAGCTTCTGTCTTTACATACGCTTCAATTACTTTGCGAGTAGTGAAGATCATGTAATAGGGAAATCTGGACATCAAATAAGTGTAGTCGGTTGTGTATACTAAATTCAAAATAACATTGTCGATATTTCTAAATCTCCGCACGTGACATTAGTGTTCTATGAGAGAATATATTAAGCTATCTAGCTTTTCTTTAATTTTAGCAATTTCACCTTAAACGGATAAGACAATAAAAGAAAATGCAGAAATGGTGGTTGTTTAATATTTTTCTAAGTACTAGTATAGTCGTTATTTTACCTCTACTATAAAAGAATTCGGGTGTACAAACGTAACAAAAATTTAAATAGATCTCATATAGAAAGGGAACAGTTCAAGAAAATGAATGTTCATTAGAAAAATTCAAGGTTTATCTTCATGGACGTGTTTATAAAAATAATAAGTTTGTATATTTTTTTACGCTCAATATTTACGAAACAAAAATTAATAACGAAACTAAATAGTTTCGAATCAATATCCTAAAATTATGATAGTAAATAAAGACAATTGGTTACAGCCTTTTAAGGCGACTGTGACTCTAACAGAATCTGTGACATACTTATAACTGACTTATTTAATAATGGACTAAATTGTACAAAAGCTTTAATCTGTAATATTCTGTTTTTTTTTACGACATTATAACTTCTATAAGAATTTTTGATTGTTTCGAACTAAAAAAATATAACCAATGCTGATATTTGATATTCCTAAAATATACGTAAAGGTAATTATTTATTATATGTATATATTTTTGTAACATTACGTTCTTTTTACCTATATTATGTTTTTAAAGCTCTGTTAAATGTGCTGATGTCACTTAATAATTTAATGTACCGCTTCAGAAACAGCCTTAAATGTAAAATTATTAATTTGGGTAAGGATTCATAATATTCTTTGTAGTTAGTACGCGTAGAAGGGATGTTTTTAGGCGTTTTTATATAGATTTATTTCGAACGAACGAACCAAAAAATATATGTATTTGCTTGATATCTTTTTGAAGATCAAATCTTTCTTTATCTGTGTTGAATTAATTACGATTTCGATTTAACTGTTATGATTTATGAAGGTATTCTCCACTAACAATTCAATTTTGTTTACTTTATTGTATAAAATATTGTATAATAGTGCTTCAAATTTATTTATTTTTATCAACAGTCATACAATCAAGACGTTTCGAATGTCATTCTTTAGCCAGGAATCTTACCAGCGCGATTGCTATATTGCTATTACGAACGTTAGTTTGCAGGCAAACTAATGCCTTGAGTTCATTCAAATGACTAAACTAAACTTTAGTAGTTAAGTTGAGTTAAAATAAAGCAATTGGTGAAACTTTTAAGTAAATCGGTTCAGTACTTTCAGAGAAAAATTGTGGACATAAATATATCGACAGACAGACAGACAAGAAATTCGAAAGTTTTTTTTTGCTTTTTATTATTCTGTTTAAATGTCCCTCTATACATTTCAGTCAAAATTACTAAATATATAGACAAAATATTTTTACTGTCTTATTATATAGTGATATAAGTATTTAAATGGTAATCAAAATAAATTGCGGTGGGTAGCACATAATCTATACTAATTCCTTAAAATGGCGATATTTATAAAGAGTTCTAGCTTGTACAGAGGGTGCATATTATATATAAAGCTGTTTATATCCAATTTCTATTCTACTATATTGACCACTTGAGACCATTTCTTAAAAAAAGAGAGAAGAATTAGATGTTAAGTATACGTTCACAGAAAAATATTTCATTAGACGTTGAGCGTGTGACTGGATCAAAATCATTATGGAGCTACTTTGAAATTTTAAATAATTGTGAAACTTTTTTTATATTTTTTTTGTTTTTATAATAAATATACTTCCTTTTATTAATGATATACAGATGGTTCTAAAAATGAATATCGATCAGAAGCGGTGGTTTTTGACCCTCTAGCTAAGATTACCTTAAAATTTTGAATTGATGTAAATATTTCGATCATGCACATTGAAATGATTGCTATCCTTGAGGCATTATCGTTGATTTTATCTTCTTCCAATAAGAAATTTGTTATTCTGTCGGATTCAAAAAGCGCCCTCTTTAGTCATAACAGACTGACTTAGGAAATTAATAGTAGCAAAACAGACTGACAATGGCAGTGATAACTAATTTTGATAAATAATTAATAAATACTATTAAAAGTAAATCACTAAACTGATCAATTAAAAAGACTAGTGTTAATTTTATTTGATTAAATTATTAAAATTATACTATTGGTAGTTGTAAGTAATAAATATATGACGACATGGTCACGTTTCATAAACATTTAATGTTAATATTGAGATAATTGTATTAAGTAATTGTTTTAAAAGTTAATATATTGTGAAAATGCATTAGTGAATAAGTGCATAATTTATAATAATTATAATTGATTCGAAGTTTATGAATAAGTAAGTGTAAATATATTAAATATTTTTTTTTATATATTTGTAACAATTATAAAATAAGTTGATGTTATAATTATAATTGATTCAAAGTTTATGTATAAGTAAGTGTAAATATATTAAATATTTTTTTTATATTTGTAACCATTATAAAATAAGTTGATGTTACTGTTATAATTATAATTGATTCAAAGTTTATGTATAAGTAAGTGTAAATATATTAAATATTTTTTTTATATTTGCAACCATTATAAAATAAGTTGATGTTACTGATATACGTGATTATGAGAATGGATGGGTTCACATATCACTAAAACATAAGAATAAGTTTTGATTGTAACAATTGATGGAGTTACAAATGACGATCGTAATAAGTTTTGATTGTAACAATTGATGGTCGTAATAAGTTTTGATTTTAACAATTGATGGTCGTAATAAGTTTTGATTGTAACAATTGATGGTCGTAATAAGTTTTGATTGTAACAATTGATGGTCGTAATAAGTTTTGATTGTAACAATTGATGGTCGTAATAAGTTTTGATTGTAACAATTGATGGTCGTAATAAGTTTTGATTGTAACAATTGATGGTCGTAATAAGTTTTGATTGTAACAATTGATGGAGTTACAAGTGACGAATAAGTTTTGATTGTAACTATGATGAATAAGTTTTGAATATATGATGAATATATGATGAATAAGTTTTGACTATATGATGAATATATGATGAATAAGTTTTGACTATATGATGAATAAGTTTTGATTGTAACAATTGATGGAGTTACAAGTGACATTCAAGTTTTGATTGTAACTATGATGAATAAGTTTTGAATATATGATGAATATATGATGATCGTAATAAGTTTTGATTGTAACAATTGATGGAGTTACAAATGACGATCGTAATAAGTTTTGATTGTAACAATTGATGGTCGTAATAAGTTTTGATTGTAACAATTGATGGTCGTAATAAGTTTTGATTGTAACAATTGATGGTCGTAATAAGTTTTGATTGTAACAATTGACGGTCATAATAAGTTTTGATTGTAACAATTGGCGGTCATAATAAGTTTTGATTGTAACAATTGGCGGTCATAATAAGTTTTGATTGTAACAATTGACGGTCATAATAAGTTTTGATTGTAACAATTGACGGTCATAATAAGTTTTGATTGTAACAATTGGCGGTCATAATAAGTTTTGATTGTAACAATTGGCGGTCATAATAAGTTTTGATTGTAACAATTGACGGTCATAATAAGTTTTGATTGTAACAATTGACGGTCATAATAAGTTTTGATTGTAACAATTGATGGAGTTACAAATGACGATCGTAATAAGTTTTGATTGTAACAATTGACGGTCATAATAAGTTTTGATTGTAACAATTGATGGAGTTACAAGTGACGAATAAGTTTTGATTGTAACTATGATGAATAAGTTTTGAATATATGATGAATATATGATGGTCGTAATAAGTTTTGATTGTAACAATTGATGGTCGTAATAAGTTTTGATTGTAACAATTGATGGAGTTACAAATGACGATCGTAATAAGTTTTGATTCTAACAATTGATGGTCATAATAAGTTTTGATTGTAACAATTGATGGATTCACAATCGTATAGATTTATGAGTAAAATGATGAGAATGGATGAATTCATTATTGGAACATTTATAAATGATAATTGATTCAAAGTTCATTTGTAAACACATGTATTAAATAGTTATAAATAATTATTGTAAATCTAGCCTCCATGCCGAGTGTTAGGTTTAACTACGTGCATGAGGACATGCACGAAGTCAGGATGGTCGAGTGTTAGGTTTTGAAAAAAGAGGGTTTTTGATAAATAAATAATGTTATAAAATCGACCAGTGTTAGGTCTTGTACAAATAAAGAGGGTAGTTAAATAAATAAATAATGTATAAAAGCGGTACACATCGTATTGGATGGTCATTCCCGAAACGGCATCGAGGCTAGATATAGTACCACTGGTGAAGAAATACATTGGAGGAGTTCATAAGATAAATGTGAGTTTTATTGTTTTATTATAAAATATTTATTATGTTAATTTTTCTCGCTCTGGTAACGAGGCAAATCGAATTCGGTGGAAAGCGGGGAACAGAAATATTTTAATGGGAACGGAGTGTCTTAACTACCTATCCTGCAGTATGCGGGATACAGCGTGAAGCTAAAAAAACCTACTACACGTGTAAGTCGATTGTCAAAAAGCAGTGTAAATCGGTTTAGATTAAGCAAAAGATGTGCCGCGGTCTGTCAGACCTACACTATATTTATGTGAACACTCACACAAATGCTAAGCTCTGCTTATACCTACGTATACGACCGTACATATTTATTATGTCACTGCATGGTATCATAAAGTTTTTCATCTTTAGTTTTATAAATTTATCGATTTGTAAAATAAGGTAGGTACGTACGTGATTAAATGATAGACAAGAACGTGACAGTACCAAACAACGTCAATTTGTAACAAGGGAGTATACGAATGAACAGTCTAAACAAAATATATTTCCAAAGTTTACTTACGACAAGAATACTTTCTAAACTTCTCACATAATTTACTTATATTTATTTAGATATTATACTAAAGCTTAATTACAAATAAAAAATAATTTAGAAACTAGCTTGTCGGCCGAAATATATAGGGGAAAACGGGGCAATGAGAGTCAGAGGGAAATGGTGGTCAGCGTTCTAGTTCCTAGACGAAAGTAGTTAAACAAACGAATATCGTTCATAAAGACTCGTTAAGTGACAAGTCCCAGATCCCCGTTTGGCCGTTCCGTACGCGTTCATCGTTTGCACGGAAAGGACGTTGCGCAGTTTTGCGCTCATTTGATGTAATTTTACGTGTGCACAAAATAAGTGGTAAGTACACTAATACACAAAATTTAAATACTTCGAGTAGATTATTGTGTGTCTTTAAGCTTATATTATAGATTTAAAAAACATTTCTAGTATTTTAATAACAAGTTAAAGTTTTATTTTAAATTTTTACACATTTAGTACGATCGGATAATAAGAGTCACTGTAGTGTGGGCAATGAGAGTTGACTCCCATTGCCCGCAATCATTGTAACATACCTAAAACATTAATTCACATTCATTACTATTTTAGAAATGCCGAAAATACGTCACAGGTCCACAAATAAGGTTCAGTGGTCATCTGAAACACTTTCAAAAGCTGAGGCTCTCATGAGTCAAGGCAACTGAAAAATGCTGCTAAAGCCATGAATGTACCTTTTCAAGCCTCCAAAAGCAGTTAAAGAAGAATAATTCATCGGAACCACGTCTCGTACGACTTCCTGTATTTACAGTAGATGTTGTCAGACCGGATAAAATACTTATCTTCTATTTTTTATGGAGTCGCAGGGAGAGAGTCGTTATTTGAATAATGAGGAAAGCAGCATACCAGTATGCAGAAGACCTTAAAATTTCTCACAATTTTAACAAGAGTGCTAAAATGGCTGAACGGGATTAAAAAGAAATAGCATCTCTGTTCGAAAACCTGGGGCTACAAGTATCAACAGAATAACAATCTTCAATAAAGAAGAAGTCCAACTATTCTACAGATTATTAGGAGATTTAATGGATAAATATAAATTTACTCCTAATAATAATAACTGCACCGAGACAGGTATTTCCACAGTGCAAGATCCTGGAAAAATATTAGCTCCCAAAGGCATGAAAAGAGTTGGCTCCATAAAAAGTTGGAAAAGAGGAAAAAATATTACTCTCTTGTGTGCCATGAGCGCTTCTGGTAGTTTTGTCCCACCAATGTTTATCTTCCCAAGGAAAAGAATGACTCCTCAGCTTGAGACAGACGGTCCATCGTCACAGGCGTCTATTTTATTAATACTTCATACTTCTTTGATGATTTATGATCGACTGACTCTCATTGTCCTCATAGTGACTATAATTACCCTCAGATATGGACAATGGTGGTCAAAGATGTTTTTTTTTTAAAGCTTAATGTTAATTAATATATGATTCCAAAGATAATGAAACTGTCTAAGACTGATAGAGTAATTATAAAAATATTCTAAAACTTGGTTAAAATAAAGATAAGGTAAAAATGGTGTATTTTATTCTACATCTTGCTTAAGTGATTCCCATTACCCCCTTTTCCCCTAATACCGAAATTGCACGTTTAACGACCAGTGTTGCTCTTGTCATAATTTAATTACTCCTCCCTTTGCTGGTTAGTGATCTTAATAACAGCATAATAGTTATCTTTTGTGAGAGGGCTGGATGGTTGCGCAATTACGATGATTGCGTGGGACGGATCGCTGCACATGCCCGCGGGTCCTCGCAACCCTCTCGACGTTCGCTCTCCCCGAGTCCCCGCGATACTCCGTGTCAAATTGGCACAATTTATGCAACTGCTCTTATATTTCGTGCCCCACACCAAATATAACATCAAATGTCATCATTTTAGGGGATAGTTATTTGCATAATTGGACGAGGCACACGTATCTATCTACCCTGCTTAAATTATGAATCACCATTTTCAATTTTTAAAGACATGACAGATGTTAAGGAATAAATATTTAATTTGTTTAAGTTATTTAAAAAACCTAAAAAAATTATCTTGTAAAGATATCTTTAATGATTTTTCTACTATATTGTTTTAGGTGTTGAGCAAAACTTAAAGTAATCCATTTTATTAAAATTTATGATAGTAATGTAGTAATTCGCATGTAGTTTCGGTTATTTCCATTTTGGAATCACAACCTTGGCTTCAGAAACATATTTATATTTTTGTCTTCTACACTTTCTTGACTATAAAATGAGAGAAAGAGATTTTATCTCACTTTTATTATTCCTATAGGAATTTCGAGAAGTCTCAGTAGTCCTCTGTACTCTCCAAGAAATCTTATTTTTCATTGTAGAGAAAATTAAATTAAAGGTTAAAATAAAATTTGCAAGTTTTTATGTCTACCGATATCGGCTGAGCTTATTCTTTATCAATTAGGAAATATTTTTAAAGGTATATAAGAGATATTCCACTTACGTGTAATAAAAATATATGTGATAAGAAAAAGAATTAAAAATCTTTTCAAATCTTTTTACGATTTCTTTCTATTATCTAAAAATAATGAATTTGAACTGTAAATTTTATAAATATAATTATAGCTATGAGTATATACCTATGAGTATAAATATGCACTGACAAATTAATATCTCTTTATATAATGTAATATAAGTAGGTATCTACTTCTTTGACAAGTTTCCAGTAGTGGAGAAAGTGTCACGGAATTCTTACAACATCTCAACTTTCAATTACACTTGAGTAAATTATGTGATACTTCGTTGTTTCATTTTAATGTGTTCCTCTAAATACAACTAAATTAACATGAAAGAGCTCACTAGCTCTAGGTACTCAGAGAACAAAAAAAAAATTGTTTGACCGGTTACAGATACTTATGCACAAAACTATTTAGGTATTATAGACAAATATACCTAGATATACTTTTTTTTTGTTTCACACTGTACATAACATAGTAGGTAGAGAGAGTCTGGGAAAGTAGTGTTAAAACACTCTGTTGTCATTAAGATACTTCCTTTCCCCACATTCCGCCGAACTCTCGAGGCAAACTCAACACCATGCTTTACCCTGTTACCAGAGCCAGGAAATGAAAATATTAAATATTTAAATACCCTGAAATAGGAATCGAACCCACAACCTTCACTATTAAAGTCACACGCTTGTGTTCCTGGGCGACGACGGCCTCAGAAATTGATAAGCAGTCAACATAAAATCAATGAAGCGCAATACATTTCCTGTAACTCCAACTCCCACAGAGCATACACAATGACATTTCCTGAACCCCAAAAGAACACTATCTGAGAAATAACAACATATGAATTGCCTGTGGCGGTGCGTAAAAAGCAAAGAAAGCATTTTCACATGAACAGTTTTCATTTAGAATTGCTTCCCCTTTGTTCCCCGAGGAATTCCAAATAGTATCTGTAGTTTGCAAGACCCTAATAATGCCTCAGGGGCGAGGGTTCACCCATAGATACTTTCCCTTCTAACCAAAATTGTTTTTTTTATCCAAACGTCTCTTGATATACAGCGGAAATTTAAACTGTAACAGAATACGGTAAAACATATTCAACGAAAACACTTAAAAATATTTGCGAGGGGGAAAAATTAAATATAAATTTTATTATAATGTTGTGACGACTAGATGAGATAAGAAATAAGCGCCTTCGCGTTGTAGCGTCCGATTTTAAGCGCGACAGGTTCTAGGTTCAATTCTCAATCGAGGAAATTAAATATTTAAATTTTTTCGCTTTGGTAAGCAGCGAAAACGCGGCGTTAAGTTTCGCCACTCAACACGCAATGCCTCAAATATTTGTTGAAAAGCGGGGAAAAGAGTGTTTTAACACTAGGTTCTCTCTGCCTACCATTCTATGTGCGGAATATATCGTGAAGCTGAAGGAAAAACGACTAGATGATGAGTGATTAATTTAAATTGTCAAGAATAGAAATTGAGAAAGATGAGTTATTTAATTATTTTTTTTGTCTTGTGGAATAATTGGGTTTGTCTACTACTCCGATGAATCATCCATTGCTTCGTTCTTAATGAAATGGAAAAAAGAGTTGCGCATCAGGCACTCGGGAGCTTTCCAGCTGTCGTCTTCTTCCTATTGGTCGTAACGTCATTTAAAGCCTATCGCCTTCGTCAATATATGAATTATCCAATATTTTTAATCCAGTAGTTCCAGAGACTAGCGCGTTCAAACTAACAAGCTTTGTAGATTCATAATATTAGTAGGTATAAATAATAAATACATATTTTTTTTTTCTTAACATGGATTTGAATTTTAGATAATAGAGCTTTATTTAGATTATTTTTAAGTTTTAACTAAAGTAAGTAAGTAGTTACTCTTAATTACAGTTTTTAAGTAACAATATTTGCTACATTGTCCTACTATTTACTATAGGCATAGTTACTTATTATTTAAACGTGAATTATTACAATTAAGTATAGGTATAGGTATGCATTCCATATTGTTGTCGTCATATTTTGTAAACAGAAATTTGGTATAGAAAATTAAAATCAAGTTTATTATTAAACCTTTTAAAACGCAAAACGCTAAATAACTTTTTTTACTGAAAAAAAAAACATATTCATATGTAACTGTTGACACCTCTAGACTATAGCTACATCATAGGTAATATAACTTTATATCATTAATATATATAAATGTTCATGCTAGTATAAGTATTATTGCTGATAATAAAACTTATCTCGCTTAGATAAAATTTTGTTTATACGATTCAATAATTATAATGCTTTTCATATTTGACAGTGATACTCATACACCTACCTACCTATTTAGTTTTCCTTTTTAATACAGGCATTTTACAACCGGACCTTATAACTTCATTTTAAATGTAAGTAGAATATTATGTAATATGTATTGACTTATCTTATGTATATTTACTAGAGGGCGCGCGCGGCTTCGCCCGCTTATTAGAAGTGAATTCTAAAAAAACCACGAAACACGTGTTCAATAAAATATTTTTAACAGTCTGAATTTAAATTTTTATAAAAATCAGTGGCAATTTAAAGATTTTTCCATATAAACTTTCAACCTCTTATTTGAACCCTTAGGGGGTGAATTCTTAAAAACCATGAAACACGTGTTCTATGAAATATTTTTAAGAGTCTGAATTTCAAGTTTTATAAAAATCGGTACAGATTAAATTTTTTTTCCATACAAACCTTTAACCCCCAAAATCATCCCTTTAGGGTTAAAATTTTTCAAATTCCCTTCTTAGTGGATGTCCAGAGTATGAAAATAAACATCTGCCCAAATTTCACGTTTCTACCATCAGCGGTTACGGCTCTGCGTGCGTCTTACCTCAGTCAGTCAGCACAAGTCCTTTTATATATATAGATAGATTATATATTAAACTAAATTTCTAGTTATTATTATACATCGGTAGGTTGTTTTTATGTCAGAAAAGGTAAAGGGGTTTATGGGTCCCGACTAATACCTAAGTGATCCAATATAACTAAGTCCATTAAAATAAATTAGAGTCGGTTAGAATTTATTTATATAAACAATCCACTTTCTATTGTACCAACGAAAAACGTTGATTAAATGGAAAGTGGATTTATTTTCAAAAAACACTAATTTCACAGTACAGTTATTAACAGCTTTTAACTGTTTTTTTTTTCTGAAAGTTTAAAACTAATTTATCTATGTGTTAAAATGTCACTTTTCATAAAAAAAAACACATGCCTGCAGATTTTTGCATTGGGATCTCGACCTATAAAGTTTTTGTAAAAGAAGCTTTTATGCTAATAAAAATTAAACTACTATAAAATTATCGTTTTTTTTAGTTTCATGCTGTATTCCACTTAAAGCAAGGTCGACAGAGGAATCCTAATGTTAAGGCACTCCTTTCCGCCGAATTGCCGAGACAACCATTTGAGTGGCGAAAATCAACGTCGCGCTTTGCCTTTTTATCAGAGCGAGCAAAAGCAAAATATTAAATAAACCATTCCCACAAATTGGAATCGAACCCACAACCGTCGCGCTTACAATCACAAGCTGTGCAACTGCGCCACGACGGCCCCAATAATAAATAAAAATATAATTTGTAATACTGATATATTAATATATATTATTTTTGAATATAGCTATAGGTATTCTATTTAGTATAGGTATTTTAAAAGTCACATTATACTGGTAGATATTATTTTAGGTATTTTAGTAAATTACATAATCCTACGTGAAACGCGTCAAATTGATAGTAATACTTTAGTACTTACTCCGTACTCGCTACTGTTTATTCTTGAAGGTTAAGGTTAGAAATTGCATTATTTGGCCTATTACCAATTGGACTATTAATAAGGTATTATTACTATTATTAAACTAATGATTTTTGCAGAAACTGGCTAAAATGGTTGTGGTGCAAATAGAACAAGGCGCCTTAAGAGGAGAACTTTGCCGTAATAGTGACGTGGTATACTTGGCGTTTAAAGGAATTCCATACGCAAAGCCACCGTTGGGCTCATTAAGATTCAAGGTGAGTTTCGTAATTCGACACGTTATTATAAAGAGACAAGCAAACTGTAATCAAAGATGATGGTTTAATTTTCTAACTTATCACTTGTTACTTATTAAATTAATTCAACACCTACTAAGTTGTTCATACAGAATTTCTATTGTTTATAGTGTTTAGAAATCGAGGATAGAGATTTACCTAAAAAAAAAAATTTACCTAAATGATATTTTTTACAGGCTCCGGAACCTCCAGAAAAATGGCACGGCATTCGTGACGCTACACAACACGGACCTGTGTGCCCCCAATACAACGAACGCTTACAGCGAATAGAATCTGGCAGTGAAGACTGTCTCTTCCTAAATATTTACACCAAAACAGTCGCTCGCGATGCTCTCCTTCCAGTAATGATATGGATACATGGCGGATCCTTTTACACGGGTTCAGGAAACTCAGATTTTTACGGACCAGAGTTTTTTATGCAACATGACATGGTTCTCGTTACAATCAATTACAGATTGGAAGTGCTGGGTTTTTTAAGTCTAGATAATGAAGAAGTGCCCGGAAACGCTGGCTTAAAAGACCAAGTTGCAGCAATGAAATGGGTTAAAAAGAACATAGCAGCATTCGGAGGCGATACCGATAATATAACAATCTTTGGATGCAGCGCCGGCTCGGCGTCTGCGTCATATCATTTGCTTTCTAAAATGAGCGAAGGTTTATTCAACAAAGCAATATGTCAAAGTGGAGTTTGTATAAGTGAATGGGCGTATAGTATTCATGCTCGTGAACGTGCATTTCAACTTGCCAAATTACTAGGAAACGACACTGAAGATAAAGAGGAATTATTAGAATTTTTAAGGAACGTCCCCGTTTCGTCTTTGGTGAATGTTAAGTTACCCTCTATACAATCAGAACATAAAGACATTACTGATAGTATATTGTTTTCACCTGTCATAGAAAATCCGCAACTAATCGGAGAGCATTTTATTACACAACCTCCGTCTATATTGTTAAAACAAGGACTTGTATTAAAAGTACCTATCATTTTAGGATATACTTCAGGAGAAGGTATCGAATTAGGTAGAATTTTTCCCGAAACTCTCGATTTTTTAAATAAAGTAGGTTCTGTAGTACCCAGAGAATTGAAATTAAAATTAAACACAGAAGATATATTAGAAATCGATAGGAAAATAAGAAAAAAATATTTTAATACTAATAATTTAAATAAAGATATGCTGCAGGAAGTCGTGGATTTTGAAACAGACAGGTTATTCGCATATAACATCTGTAGATTCGCACGCTACCATAGTTACTTTACTTCCATGCCGGTTTACTTGTATAAATTTACCGTTGAAACTGAGAGAAATTATACAAAAAAGTTTTATAAGATGGACACTTTAACAGGAGTTTGTCACGCTGATGATTTACCATATCTCTTTAACGTGACCAGCTTAGACATTCCATTAACAGAAGATTCGAAAAGCGTTATCAAACAAATCGTGCAATTGTGGTTTAATTTTGCTTCTACTGGGTAATTATTATTAATAAATCTTATCAATACTATTATAATAGCATGAAAAAAAAACTTGGAATGAAACATGTTATTGTCTTTTTAAATAGCACACACAAAAAATAAAAAGTAAATAGCACAAATTTTAACTAAATGTTTTACTATAAGCAATAAAAATCAGTTTTACGATATTTCACCACACTAGGCAAATGAAGACAAGAATCACTAGATTCTTGTCTTCATCTTCATGTGTAAAGACTGATAACAACGAAATTTAACGTCCTGGTTTATTCTATTAGAGCAAGAAAACTCGGACGGAATGGAACCGAGTGCCTTAACACTAGGTTGTCTCACTCCCAGGGTCCCTCTGCCATTACTTTCGTTCTGCTAGTCGCCACAGGATAGTAACTTCATATTTGACTATCAGCGTCGTCGGGAATCTAGTTTTAGGACACGCCGTTCCCCTTTTTCCGCCGAGGCATTGCGTGATGATGGGCGGAACTCTACGCCTTGGTGCCAGAGCGAAGAAATTAAAATATTAAGAAATAATAATTCGTTCCCTCGAACTCACAACTGCCGCGTTACAGTCACACCCTTGTGCAATTGTGCCACGATGACCTCAACATCCCTAAATCACAATATTCACTAATGACTAAAGACATTAACATTACTTCTGTAACAAAATATATGTACATGTGAATTAACTTTCAGAAACCCCACTTCAATGCAAACAGAAACTAAATGGGTTCAATTTAAAGAAAACGAGCGATACTGCATGATCATCGACAAGGAATTAAAATGTTTACTTAACGTAGATGGAACTAATATGAAATTTTGGGAAAGTATTTATAATGAAGAGACTTTGAATGCTATTGTCTGAATCTAAGATTCTACATATTACTTATTGGTTTATGATTTAATTTAATTAAAAAATAAATTGTATATTTATGGTTACAATTGATGTATTTCAGTTAACAAAAGAGAATAATGTAGGTATCCCATGCTTTCACAAACATAATAAAAGCAGTATTTAAACTTTATATACCTATCTTTTGAAAATAATATTATTATGTTAATCTATGTTCGAAAAAAGCTTTAAGCGATTTCTTAGTATGTGAGTAAATGAACTTTTAACCTAATTTATCGCTAATTGCCTGTATTAATTTACCTCTAATTATCTATATTAATTCACCTTAAATGAATGCATTACGTTATAGCGCTAGCCAGCACTCGCTGCTATATAAAGAAACAATTCAGACCCACTCGAAGAGATGAAATATTTACTTAAATTTATATTTCCATTTCTTCGCTCTGGTGTCGAGGTTAAGCGCGGCGTTGAGTTCTGCCACTCAACACGCAATGCCTCCAGAATTCGGCAGAAAGTGGGGAACGGAGTGTCTTAACACTAGGTTCCCTCTGCCTACCCTGCTGTGTGCGGGATACAGCGTGAAGCTAATTTAATTTAATTTAATTAATTCAGATCATGTTCTTTCAGCTCCTTGAACTTAGTCAATATTTTGTGAAAACAAAACCAAAATTGAAGGCCTGAAAATCTACAAAGGCTAAATACCGAGCTCCTTTTTTCCTTTTTACACCTATGAAATTTTGAAGGCAAAAATGGCGCCTATTGTCGATGATCCCAGTTGAAATTCATATTGTCAATTAGACAATACACTCTTGGCGAGGCCTGAGGTAAATGTGCTCAGAGAGCTTTATGGTGTCAATTCACTTTTTATCTTAATATAAAAGTCCCTATACTTACCATAATTTTGAACAATGCGAAATATTCCAAATTTACTTACTTTATAATTAAATGTATTGATAAAAATGAATTTTCTTTTATAGAATAGTAAATTTATTAAATAAAATATGGTTATTTTAACAAATGAAAGCATAAGAAAATATCAAGTCTCATGTTTATCACTATTTTGTAATAATAATAATAATTATTATAATGTTTTCCATTTGTATAATAGAGTAAACCATATAGCCGTTGCCCACTGAAGAATTTAAAATGTTATCATAAAAATTAACAAATATGTCTGTGCAAATGACCAAATACTTATTACTTTTTTTCACTTAGTAAACTCTAGAGGTTCAACTATTTTTATTACAAAAATTGTATGTAACAAAAAAAGTTGTAACAAGGTGGCTTGGTGCTGCAATTTTGTTGGTGCTAATTTTAGTATAAATTAATCACAGAACCATATAGTGAATTATAACTAAACCTAAAAAATCCAAATAAAAACAACTGATAAATTTGTCGTTAAATTAAACTATTAGTATTAGTGGGTAAAGGACACACTGGTTTACCCTATATATTTATGTATATTTGTATAGTATGAAAATTCAAATTTCGTCTGTGATAGCTTATGACGGTTTTTAGTTTGAAAATTTAAATTTCCTCTGATAGCTTATGATGGTTTTACTATCAACTTATATATAAGAATAAGCAAATTTCTACAAAACAAAAAAACTTAAATTACATGTAAATCATCCAGTTTAATATGTTTTTAACAAAACTTTATTTACTTTAAGTGTGTTTTCCTTTGTTAAAATCTTATTTTAATTAACTATGCACTATGAAGCTAAATGTCCAAAAATGTCCTAATCCCAGTAATAAGAAGAAACGATATAGTATAAAATGTATTCATCAATTAATATGTGTCTCACATAGTAATAATATGTGTAATGTGTCATTTAAATTTTTTCTATGACAATATTGTGCAATATACGTATTTAAAATTTATAATGCTATTCCATTATTTTTTGAAATTGAAAAAAATACAAATATAGAAATTTATTAGTGCTTTAGTAATTAAAATACTATTACTGATCAATTTGCATAAAAAGTGAAATAATTATTTATTTATATAATATTGTTAATATACTTAATTTTCAAGTATATTAACAAAACAAGAGATATTTTCTGTTAAGGATCAGAACATCTTTGTTAGCTTATTAATACATTAGGGGCCATCCATAAGTTGTGTCAGACGAAATTCATGATTATTGACTCTTCCCTCTGTCTAGTGTGACATCACATAATTTGCAATTTTACACATAGTAATTGTTAAATTAAATTAGCAGTACAGATATTATATTTTTAAATGTTTAGGTAGACCTTAGCGAATGCTGGGAAATAGAAAATTTTGAAATATGATGCCAAAATGAAGTGCCTCTCTCCACCCATTGTCACTTAGCCGACCTCTCGTTTAAGGATGACCCCTTTTGCTAGTTTACTAGTTATATTAGTATCGTCCCGAGCGCGAGTTGCGCGGCGGCTCGCGGCGGCGCTCGCGCGAGCGGGAGCGGCGGCGACGCTCGCGGGAGCGACTGCGCGATCGACGACCGCCCTTGCGTCGCGCGTACAAGTATCTGGAATTAGTATTCAAATAAGCATAAACATTTTTTCTATTTATTTATCCTATATATAACAAAGTAAGCAGAAAGAGTAACAACACTTTCTTTGATACATTGCATATTGAATGGCATGGTCTTGTTACTGAAGCAATGAAATGATAATAATTCGTCTCCTCGAGCTAGAAATAAACTAAACACCGTCAGTTAGTTTTAAAGGACAACATTTTGACTATTGCAATGACATTTTTAAAGAATAGCATATAATAACCATACTTCAATGAACTTAAATCAGTATAATTGTCACAAAAAGAAATTATAAAACACATAAATAAGTATTTACTTAAAATATTTTTAAAGTAATGTAGCAAGACTCAAATTCATGCCTCTTGGATACCCTCCAAACATTGTAGTAGCACTGAACTGTTGTTATTGATCTACATTAACTAAAAATGTAAAATATATACCTCCTTAGTTCTCGTGAAATTGGTTTAAGATGCATAAAGTTACAGAAGCCGCTTCTAGTACATTCACCCATTTCGTACTGACGGCAGCATGCTTCACGGAAATCTGTTACAGGCGATAACTCTGCATAAACTGGTCTACCACCAAACCAACGATTGTTGAGGTCATTTACTGCCTTTTCAGCATCTTCTTCTCGACGAAACTAAGTAAAGATTATAAGAAAATCAGTTATATACTTATATTCAGAGAATTCTATATTTTTATAAAATAAAGTGTATCTACTTTGAAGCTCCTCAGTAAGTTTTAATACTTAAAACATTGGGGGCAATGTAGTGCAATTACACAGTGTGTGACTGTTTATGGTTGTGAGTTTGCCACTCAGGAAATAAGTTATGATGTATGAGACGCTGTCTCAGGAAGTGAGAATGGTCTCATTTTTACTTTTATTTAAAAACATAACAAGTTATCAATATATGTATACCTTAATATATACATTTCCAACAAGATGATCTCCAAGATTATCACAAACATTCATTTCTTCTATCTCTCCATATTTGTCTTCACATTCTACAAATACATCTTCAAAGAAGTTGTCATAATGTTCCTGCATTTCTTCGTCGGATACATTCGCTACAACCACTGTTATAAAACAATTAAACATCACTTTAGTCAAATGGCAAAGTTATAATATTTATTTTTTTAAAAAATCTGTAAATTATGTAAATTTCCATAGTTATTAAAATATTTAACAATTTTAAAGTATGATATCAGTAATTTGTAAATGCCATATCAGCTATATTGTCACTAAAAAGTACAGAAAATGTATAAATCATACACAAATAAAACTTAAGAACAATAAGACCATAACATTCTGATAATAGATAAATATCATTTAATACTGCTAAATACTCACAGTGGCTGCCATCTGCTGATTTAGCTGAATTTTGTGGATTCACATAGAGATTTTGCAGTAAAACGGTTTGTGAAAATGTAGGCTTATTATGGATTCGTGAACATCGATCTCCATGTCGACAAGCTCCGATTTTAAAATAAAACGAACAATTTACTCTGCAATCACATAAACATATTAAAATTTAAATAATGTTACCTTAAATCATTTCAATAAAACATTTGTGTTTCATTAATCCAAGCTAACTATAACCTCAAAAGTGATTAACATTGTAATTAATATTAAAGATAATATAGTACTTGTGACATTTATATTATACATTTACATAATAGTTAAAAGAATAGTACTTACTTGTCCTTTTCGGTACCAAATATAGCCGCCAAATATTCGGCCATATTCTGAGGTTTTTAACACAACTGATACACGACTACAGTGTAACGTGATATATATAACTCTTAGTCTTAAAACTTATAATAAACTTATAATTATTTAAAATCACTCTTATTTTTATTTAGCATTTATTGGTAGCATTACAAGTAAGCACAAACCATTAACATGAAAGTTTTAAAAAAAACCACAATCACCAACCAAACTATAACAACACATAGACAATTAAAGAAATAAAGAATGCTAAGGAAAAGAGAAAAAAATATACCATCGAATTTTAAAAAGTCTTTGATTTCGTCTTCAAATATAATTAAAAATATTAATTTTACTGTATTTTTCTTCTAAATTTTATTATTCTTTAATATTTTTGTAAAAAAAACTTGTTTTCTTTTTTAAGAAGTATAATTATTTTGTTTTATAAACGTAATCGTAAAGTTTCATAATTTTTAAATATTCCTATTAAATTAAATAAAACTAGTCTTGTAAATAATAAATATGTAAGTAAATTATTTATTCCTACATGGGACTTTTATTTATAACGTTTTAAAAAATATAAAAAAAAATAGATTTCTTTTTATATTTTTTAAACGTTAAAAATGTATCTATTAGCTTTTATTGCTATGTTTGTGTTGCCAGATGGATATGATCCATAAAAACATAAACTACTTATAAAGTATATACCTGGTGATTAAGTCCAGTAATAATAACATTGAATATACTAGTCGTACATATGCTTTACAAAAACTTTTAAAATAGTAAAAAATTGGTATATTATAAAATATTTTCAATGTCTATGAATTTGAAACCTTATCATTTGATAATGTTTATATACCGTTCTGATCTGTTTCTTTTATCTTGAACTCTGATTGTGATTAGCATTAAATTTGCTGGTTAGGGTATTTAATTTCGCCAAATAAAATCGACTGGTAATTCGTTAAAGGCACAACATAAATAAAAATAAGTATTTATTTGTTGAATAAAACTTTTGTAACTCTTCAGAATATGCGACTTTTGCATTATTTTATTCATGTATTTATTTGCATGTTAGAGCTAAAAGATTAAGAAAAAATAATAAAACCTATAACATTTTAACGAATTTAAAAATAAAATATTTAAATAACATACATTTATTTCGTATACTCCAATACATAGCAATTTAAAGTATTTTATTCATTTATTTTAATATAAATAAAAATTTTACGTTGCAATTTTTTTTTATTCAATTTCGGCACCATTTCTTAAATTATAAATGGTAAACTTTTTTTAACTTTGTCGCTGAAAGCAACTGTTATCATTGCTTGTCATCATTGTCTCATCTCATGTCTGAACTCTGAATCTGTCAGTTGAATTTGTGTGACGGTGTGGGTATGCGAGTGCCGTGTCGGTGATGGAGATTGGAGAGTAGAATCAACGTGTTTGTGGTTAGAGGCTTTAAATCGTTGTAAATTAATTGCAACGTTGCCGTTGAACGCTGGTAACTCCAAATATAAAATTCATAATTTGTTCAATTTAACCACGATTTGACGATACCATCTACATTGTCAATAGTTGTAAATATAACCGCTCACAGTTAAAAAGTAATTGTGTAATTATATATATGAAACAGTGAATGGATACTGATAAACTCTTGGAAGAATCGATTCAAATAATTGCTGAGGCCTCAGTAGTTAACAGTTATATAAAATAGTATTAATCACATCGAGTATTTCATGGCACAAGTAACTTTTGTTCATACATCGTGACAATGTCTTATAATTCTACACTCGATGATTTTTGTGGATCTAAATTTTGGGTAAGTAGGTCTTTGACCTTGGCATAATTGCCAATATTAATAATTTGGTTGTGTAAAAGTTTCATCAATTTGTTATAAATATTTTTTAAAAGTGATAAATATAATTTCAAATTTCTAATTACTAGTAAAGTAATATATTTTTTTAGTTTATTGGCTTATAAATATGTGTATATATGCAATTATTGCAGTAAATAAATGATTAATATTTATGTCAACATTTCTGTGCACTTAAGTTTTAATTATAGATTAAAATTTAAAATTCCATAATTTTATATTCTTACAACATATGACCATGACCCTAGACATTTTCTATTAAACCATCATGACCATGAAAAAACCAGTTTCTTTAAATCATTTATAATGCTACTTTTAATAATTTTGGTGTTACATTACAATATCTGTTTATATCAGGTTCATAATCTAATGTGATTTAGAAATAGTATTTGAATTGCAATGCTATTCATCCAATTGAATCAAAACAATGTTTATATTAACATATAATATAAGTAATGGGAAAGAACTAATTCCCAGAGATATTAAAAAATAATTGTTAACCTTTGAGAGTAAGTTAAGTTAATGCACATTATTAAAGGGGCTCCTTAAACCTATATTTGGTTCACAAGAAGTATGGTTAGGAACTTAGAGCATTGCCTAACACTGCTCTAAGTAACTCCTCACCATACAACTGTACACATGCCCATATGATGAATCCATGGAATGCCAAGTAGTTCTATTTGAAAAATTTAAGATTTTTTAAGATTATACATAATTATAAATATTTAATATACTATAGAAAACACATTCATGACAAAAATAATCTTTTGTCATGAATATATTTTCTATATTAAAATAATATCTGTTAAAGTGCTATTAATACACACTAAGGATAGAAATATGTCTCAGAAAATTTATAGAAATTTGAATTAAACCATAAGTTTATAAAGCCATACTTCTTTCCTGAGTGTGGATTAACACTTTAAAAATGTTAAAAATATTTATAAAGCCATATCGAAATTCTTATATGTTCATTAAAACTTTTGATAGTTCCCAAGAGGTGCTCCTCCTTTGGTTCGAGTAATATTATTTTAAAATTTGTTTATTTCTATAATAATTTAACACTGCTTTAAATTTTTTAGGATAGCAATTTAACTTGGTACACAGAAAATCCTGAGTTTACACCATGTGTAGAAAAAACTGTTTTAGTATGGGTACCTTGTTTGTACTTATGGGTTGCAGCTCTTCTGGATATATTTTACATTTTAAATAGTAAAGAGAAAAATATACCATGGAACATATTAAATATAAGCAAATTAGTGATAACTTGCCTTCTAATAGTATTAAAGTTTGTGGACTTAGGTGTGACAGTCCACAAGTCATCACAAGAAGAAGAAGTTTTCAATGCGGACTATTACAGTCCTGTTGTGAAGATCCTTACATTTGTAAGTATTTTGTTTGTTTTATCAATATTTATAATAAGTATATTGCAATATAGCAAAGTGGTTTTGTTTTTTTAATCTGCTAAATCATATTATCTTAGCAAATATTAGTGTGTTCTGTTTGTCCAAGGTCTTACCAAGGATTACAAAGCCTATTGTGTATTGATTTTTGAGAAAACAAGAAAAGTGTATTGATTTTTTAAAGCTTCACACTTTATTCCTTATATATATATATATATATATTCCTACATAGGCTGAGAGAGTGAAGAAATGAAGGTAGTTGATTCTACCAAGTGGTGACCGACCAAAAACTATCACATTTACTGATAGTGACTGTCAGCCTATACCCCCAAAAGAAATGTTATTAAAATAGATAAACATTATTGTGAAATTTCGCATTTATTTATTTCTTAAATAAAAGCAGACTCCAACTTGATTTATCAGATAGCAAATACTTGTTTTAGTTAATATGTAGGTCACAAGCAAAAGCATTGTTGCTTCCTTGTAAAGATATTCACAATCTTATATAGATAAGTAGTCAGTTGATTATGTCAGTAAAACTGAGTATTATTTCCTATATATTATAACCATAAATTATTTTAAAGGGGCAAAAATTACAACATTCTTTTTATATAAAACTATAAATACTTGGTAACAACATAATGTACTTATTATAATATAAAAAAATGTTATTCAATATACTTCTCTGGTTAAATCATGACAAACCAAATAACATTATTTTATCATTAAACCTTTTTTATAAAAACCAAAATCATCACGTCATACTTTTAACCTTGACTATTACTATGAACTTCTATAATAATAATAGTGTAATTTAAGTATGACCGTACAAGGCGTATATAATTAGGGATCCCTCAGTTAATATTTCGTATTGTAAACTTTAATAGTGGCCGTCGTGGTTCGGTGGCACAAAGGTGTAAGGTATGTTTAGGCAATGGTTGGTAGGTACGGTTCCCATTCGGGAAAATGAAATAGGTATTTAATATTTTCATTTTTTCACCTCTGGTAACGAGGCAAAGCGCGACGTTGGGTTCTGCCATTCAACATACGCCGCCACGAGATCGGCGGAAAGTTTAAAACAGAAGTTTCTTAATGAGAACGGAGAGTCTTAACACTAGCTTCCAAGGTTCCCGTATTGGATACAGCATGAAGACAAAAAAAATTATATATAACTAAAAAACGGGCATAATAAAGTCACATGACACACGAACGCAAAAGTGCGTGCTAGAGAGTAAGTCGATTTTATGAAAGTAAGTACGGCTATTCTCGATTAAACTAGCGAGTACCCGAAATATCGAATTGTTATATAGTAAAATATATTATTGATAATTGATATTTAATCATTTGTTAGTTTATTCTTTTTTCAATAGTGTATTATAGCCATGTAAAAAATATTTAGTTATATATATACATATATACATAATGTTCATCTATGATAGTGTAGTTGTAAAATAGTAACCGCCCATGATCTTTATCGAGATTTCTGTTAAGATTAATAAAATAATCTATTGTCAAGATGGTTGTTTTTAAAGTTAGGAAAAAACCTTGAATTGATATATAATAACATAAACTCATGCTTAGTTTTATTATATCTATTTGTTTTTAATAATTTAGAATGAAACATAATTCTATGTGCATTGTTCTAATTATTTATGTATTTAATATATATTTAATATTTGTTATTGTGCTATTTACACATAGACCAAATAATTAAAATGAACGTAACGAGACTTGAATCCACGTTCTTGTCGCAAACTATTCTAATCAACCATACGTTTTTGTCTAACTAAATTGAAAATACCGTATTTGACCATCCAACCAATACAGTCTATCTACCGTAAGAAAGTAACTATCGATTTGCCAATGGCTACTATTACGAGAATAAAGATTAATTTTAAACCAGTCGTGGCGCAGTGGCACAAAGTGCGGCTGTAAAAGCGACAGGTAGTGTGTTCGATCCCGCTCGGAACGGAGTGTCTTAACACTAGGTTCTACCTCTGTCTACCCTACCTACGACTACCAGTGTGCGAGATACAACGTGAAGCTGATTTATTCATTTATTTTTATTTATATCATTTTTTATTTCACTTTACCACACCTACTCCTAACTTACAGGTAAATGCCGGTATATATAACATATAATTATAAAAGTTTTTCCCCTACTGTTTTTAAAAATATATTACTTGTTTTATAATATTTATTATTATTTTGCTTCAAGATAACTTGGCTTACATATATGTATCAATATATGCTCAGTTTTCTATTTGCCTTCCATTTGGATACAGTGCGTAGAATGGACAAACGCAACGGTAATATATGTGTGTATATCTAATGTGGAAACATTACATTCTTTAAAGTTAGGAGAAAACCAACTCGAAAGGAAATTATTTATACAAAAAAAACATGACCTCCAGTAATTTTCATTCCATGTACGAAATTATTATTTATATATTTGAATTTTGGTTTGCATCACCACAACATCCTGACGTGATGCCTCCAGAGTCACCTTCTTTATTGGGTCAATAAACTCAGAATTTCGTATTGCAAAGATCCCCAAAAATCTAAATTTAAACAAAAATGTCGTATTTTTAAAAGCAAGTTTCTGTAACTTTACTTTTGTAAATTTTTAGTTAACATCTGTCCTGTTTAGTAGGTGTCTATACTATTTTTCTTTCAGCTTCACGCTGTTTCCGGCAGGAAAATCTGGGAACCTACTGTTAAGACACTGCTTCCGCTCTCCACCTCTACGTTACCAAAGTGAGGAAATGAAAATATGAAATGTTTTATTTTCTCGAGTGGGAATCGAAACCACAACCGGTTTCGTTCAAAGTCACACGCTTTTGCGCCAGCGCCACTACTGCTCTCATATCGGCTTATCTATATTAATTTCAATAACTGAATATCAAATGTTATATTTCAGATTCTATCTGCAATGTTATTATATTACAATAGGAAGTTCGGCATGAGAGCTTCCGGGGTGCTGTTCTTTTTCTGGTTACTTTTAATATTAGCGGGATTACCTCAGCTTAGATCTGAAATATTGTTGCATCAAAGTAAATCAGAAGACGAGAATGTACAATATAACTTTATAAGCTACGTGATATATTATCCTTTGACATTAATAATGTTTATATTGAATTGCTTCGCGGACTTGCCGCCGAAAGATACGCCGTACAATTTTGAGAAGGTAATATTTCAATATTATAAAGATATAGATCGAATAGGTCTAACGGAGTTTCTAGTCGTACTCATATATTTTTTTTTTATTTTTATTAGAATCAATGTCCAGAAAGCGCCTCGGGTTTCCCCAGTCGACTAACTTTTAGTTGGTTTGATCCATTGGCCCTTACTGGATTCAAAAGAAGCTTAACTGAAACTGACCTCTGGGCTTTGAATCCAAAAGATTCATCAAAGGAAGTAGTACCGAGATTCGATAAATTCTGGGAGAGAACATTAAAGAAAAGAGAAAAGTACGTATACCTTTTATTTTCATATAGGATGAATGGTTACATTTATTTCCACATCTAATTTTCCCAATTTTGTATTACATCTAATAAAGTTTACAAATGGCGTTATTATAATATCAGGTATCAAGTTCAAAAAACTCAAAGAGCCGAATCAAATTCAAAACCAGAATATCTGCATTTCTTTTTTGTATACTTTATTTTTTATATTTTGAAAAATTGACCAAATTTGGAAACAACAACGAATAATTTTAAAAGTGATAAATTTAGAGACTATTGATTTAACTTATGTTTAACTTTTAATTTCTATTCCTTTTGTAGCTATTAAGCGGCGATTACACCACATTACTCATAGACCACTAGGTTAGATCTCCTCACATACAAATTGAGCTAACACCGTTAAAGTTATAGTCCATGTACACAACACTATTTCTAGTGCCCTATATGATGTAGTGCACTAGAAGTAGTGTGGTGTAACTAGCGCATATTTTTATTTGTTTAAACATGTAATATATCCCGTGAAATTTGATTATATAATATTGTCATAGTGCTAGCGGACCAAGGGCGACATACAGCAAGACATCGGCGAGTGTTAACTTCAAACCGGATAAAGAGCGAAAGCCAGCGTCGATTCTGCCTGCTTTATGTCTTGCTTTTGGAGGACAATTCCTCTTCGGAGCTTTACTCAAATTCTGCAACGACGCACTGATGTTCGTATCGCCACAGCTACTCAAGTAAGTACTCAAGTAACCCAATATATGTGAGTAAGTTCTTTATTTTAACCAGATACCCCTATACAGACATAATTAAAAAAAATGTTTTTACCGGGATATGGAAGATAGACTTGTAGTGTCTGATTGCAACAGCGATGGTTGTGGATGTGATCCTAACTTGAAAGAAGGAATTATTTTCTTATCATCGTTCTGATCATATAAAGTTCAGATTTGAGTTTAGCCACTCATTACGCAGTGTCTCGAATTCATGTGGAAAGCCCACTACGGAGTTTTTACTCTACGTTCTTCTACCTACCTTGCTGTTAGCGAGATAACGCGTGAAGCTAAAAAACACGATTATATATATTTTAAATATATATATGCTTTATAAACATATGTGATTATCAAAGAGATATCTAGCACATCTAAATAAAGAAATATATATTTTTAAATCATACCACAATATTTATTATCTAAGTAGTTTATAGTATCATCACATAACGCGCTTCAAAGTTAAGGTTATTTCTTCAACTGATTCAATGCTAATGTTCGCGTGATTAGATATTGGTATATTGTATTGTAATGTCTCGTGTTAAAAGAACGACTCAATCTTCTTATTTTCCGATATCTTGACACATTTATTACTCGACAGTTTCGAAAAATACATTTTTTTATAATAATAAATTCAAACTCACAAAGGCTTTGATCTATTTTCTTCACCTGTACGTGATACAGCATGAAGCTGAAAAAAAATTCTATTCATTTATAATAATTATTGCTATCTTTTCATTTACTGTTTTTATGAAGTATAAGTTTTTTTCGTTGTTTGTTTGTTTTTCTCGTTTCTTTTGATTATTATAGTCATTTTAATTTTATAAAATATTAATAAGATTAAATATATTTCTTTAAAACTTTTATAATAATAGTGTAGTTGAAATTGTGATTATTTATTGTTCTTGAACACGCGACTTGATTATTGATGATTTGTCATAAGTAAAGATTACAAGTTGGTAACATCTCACTTCGCTTTTAGCTTCACGCTGTATCCGAAGGCAGAGGAAACCTTGTGTTGAGACATTCCGTTCCCCATTTCGCGCTGGAGGCATTGCGTGTTGAGTGGCGGAAATCAACGCCGCGCTTCGCATCGACACCAGAGCAAAGAAATGAAAATATGAGAAGGACCGACAAAAAGAAGGATATTCTTGTTCCTTTGAATTTAATATTTTTATTATAATAGGAGACCGTCTGGATTATATACGCGACAGTAATGGGTCAGATTCCATCTCGAGAGAATGAATTATTTTCATTACCTCGGTCTGGTAACAAGACGAAGCATGGCGTTGTGACACTCAACACTCAATGTCTCGAAAATTGGATGAAAAATGGGGAACAGAGTGTCTTAGCATTTGTTTATCTCTTCCTATTCTATATACGGAGTACAAGGTGAAGCTCCAATGTTTTTAGAGAATCAAACTCTCTTCCAGATTACTTATAGGATTCGTTGAAAGTAAAGAACCAGTATGGAAGGGTTACGTGTACGCTGTAGGGCTCGTGGCGTGTGCGACGGCACAGACGATGTTGCTGAGTCATTACTTCATGAGCATGTCGCTAGTTGGTTTGAGGATAAGAACTGCCCTGACCAGCGCTATATATAGGAAATCCCTGCGTATATCAAACTCTGCGAGAAAGGAGTCGACCGTTGGTGAAATCGTCAACCTTATGGCCGTCGATGCACAAAGGTAAGGTTCAAATTACTTATTTAAGATACTTTTGTTTTGATTAACTAGTGATATGAAACATATGACATATGATTAATTAAATGGGTAAAGTAATGTACGTATTGAAAATAAAAGATGGCGTGAAGCTAGTAATTGTAAATTTTATTATAGGCCTTTAATCGTTATTAAAATAAGACCATTCTTGCGCTGTGAAACAGCTCGAGGAAATTAATTACATTTCTCTGCTCTGGTATCTAAGGTAAGCTGCGGTGTTAAGATAATGCTTATTACAATCTGCATTGTTCAAATTCGGGCGGAATCAAATAAATCATGTTGACACTAAGTCAAGTAAATCTCCACATAACCTGCTTATATGTGAAGTTATAAAAAATATACTGTATTTAAATATTCATTATAAAATAATCACTATATTTAAATACGAAGTTACGTATCTTAGCTCTAGATACTCTCTGCCTACTCCGCCTCATTCGGACGATCCTTGAGATAGAATTACTCGAGTATATTACACTTACTCTGTACGCATTTTGCAAGAATTTGTCAAACTCAAATAGAAATCACTTATAAAGTTGTAGGGGTATTGCACAATACTTTATACTGTTCATAACAACATTTGTAAACACACTAAATCAGCGTCCTACATTTATTCGCTACAAATGCAATTGTGTAATTATTTTCCACTATTGTTTTGTAGCGTATAAATAACCAAATTAAATATATAATAAAGGAGTTGACTATTCGGTCTCGTATCATTAACACCACCACGCTGCTATACCCTACATTGGTGACCCCGACGCTGCCATAAACCACATTGGTGACCCCGACGTGAGGTACCCCAACGGGGGTACCTCGTAGCCATCTGCCGACGTGATGTACTCCGACGGGGGTACCCTGCCAGCTTCAGCCCGAAGTTATCGTCGAGACTGACAGAAATGATCCAGACAACTCCCGTGGTGCTATACTGGGAACCACGTGAACCGGACTTCAGCCTAACTTCTTCTCAATACAAATCTTCACAAGTTTGGTGAGTGCACATTCTAATCGGCTTCACACAAGCGTGTCTCATCGGTTAGGATTTCAAGAGGCAATCCCATACTTTGAGATTTCGGATCAAGATCGATCGCAAAATTAAATAAAAGCTGAAGAAACAATGGAAAATAGAAAAAAATTAAGAAGGCATCAATAAAAAGGCTAATTTATAGTCGATACGCGCAATAACAGATTAGTCGACAGCATTACAGGATTATTAGATCCGAAAAGGATAATTAATTCTGGCTCACTATATTTACGATTGTCAATGTTTAAGCGCCATTGAATAAACACAAATATGGTAGAACGAAGAAACTAGGGAAACTTTTCAGTCAGTAGAGAAGCATTGCGCTGACTGCACCCTCTCGCACCCTCGCACGCACCGCCATCGATAATTACCGACGCATCCCAAGCATGTGTCGAAGACGTTCCACAGCGACAATTAAACAATGATTGGAAAACTTTCCAAGGCTCAATCCGAAGCCCAACAAGTGCAAGTCAACCGTAAATACTGCGCATATTACGAAAAAGAATATACAGTATATTACACGACGCAACGCACCCAGGATTCAGAACAACAAGAATAATGCTAACAAGTCATTACTTCTGACCTGGTATGGAATACACAAGTACGTGGACTAAACAAGCTTATCATATCAAACGGCGGAATCTCACGTGACAAGAATTCGTCACTTATGCAAATCCCCGAATTTGAACGGGTTGAAAAATTTCGTGCGAACTCTACCTGCATCTAATAATGATCGACACATACGGTTATTGACCGACTTATGCCAGCCTTCATCGCAAACAAAATCGACGAACTCAAAAATACGACATCAGCAGAACGTCAACAATGCGCAAACGTAGCAGCCGACGACATCAAAACAACGCATCGAGTTACGAGCTCCGGTCGATCAACAACACCCGTGGATCAATTTAGTTTATAGGCATAATATTTTATATATTTTATTTTGGTTATTTTATTTTCAGTTTAATACATTTTTTCTCAAAGGGGGAGAGTATTGTAGGGGTATTGCACAATACTTTATACTGTTCATAACAACATTTGTAAACACACTAAATCAGCGTCCTACATTTATTCGCTACAAATGCAATTGTGTAATTATTTTCCACTATTGTTTTGTAGCGTATAAATAACCAAATTAAATATATAATAAAGGAGTTGAATATTAAGTCTCGTATCATTAACATCGCCATACTGCCATACCCCACAAAGTATTCCCTGTAAAAGTAGCGACAGCGTGACACAGATATCTATTCAAGGTTATCGTCGAAAACTGATTTCTTGACTTTTATCAAAACTTAAAGATAATGCAAGACATTTTTCTATAAATACCGGCAATTAAGTTGAGGTTTTTCAAACGGCTCTAGCTCTGCAATTCGTCATTCTTCGGAGTATCGTGACGAAGCATATTTGTTCTAAGATCTGTATCTATACATATAATAAAAGTGTAACTGTTTGCTGTCTGTACATGGGAGATATATGACAAAAATTATTATTGGAAGCATTTATCAATGCTATAGAACCCAACAACGATTTTTGAATTTTTACCTGCTGGTCGGTTTATGCATTTTTGCACGTGAATCTCGGAAACGGCTTCGCCAATTTAAATACAGTTTACAACATTTGTTTTGTCAATCCATCGGTTTATAAATAAAAAAATATATCAGTTTCAAGCGCATGAAGCGGGTCACTGGTATAATATAAAAATTGTCCTTACGTTGTCATACACCGTAAGATAAAATGATTTATCAATAGTAGTAGAAATGTTTTGATAAATTTAGATAGACTTATAAGCCGATAGTTTTGAAATATTATATTATACTAGAGGCCTACTATTGGCTATATTGAGAAAAAAAATCACGATCACGAAAATCGAGACTCACTCGATTCATATAGCCGGTGTTTTTGTCAATTTTCTTCAAGAATCCAATTTTTTCATAAAAATCACAAATTCTTAAATAATAATCGGCTAACATATATGGGGGTGAAATGGATAGGTACTGAGGTCCTCTACTCATAGACAGCCGTTGATCCGTCGATTGCGTTACACCCTGTATAATCATAAGGTGTGTTCATTTCTTTGCTCTGGTGTCGAGGCAAAGCGCAGCAATGTTCCGCCACGCAAAATGCAATGCCTCCAGAATTCGAATTCGGGAAATGGGGAGCGGAGTGTCTTAACACAAGGCTCGATCTGCCTACCCTTCTACATGTGGGATAAAGCGTGAAGCTGAAAAAAAAAACATTTTTACAAAATAAAAAAAACGATTATTTCTTGTTGATGCTCGCTAATTCAATTAGCTTTACATTTAAATGTTTTTATATATTATCACTTACTCAAGTAGTACGACACTTCTTGCCTAAGTATATACCTGAGTTTATTTCGTAATTTATATTCTTCATATAGATACTAGTCTGTCCTGAAAGAAGTCTGATAATATTATTAACTAGCAACAATAGATACTATAACACTCTCACTACAGCTCTTATCATGTGAGATATTTATTTTATAAACCAACGACATCACTGATTACAGTTTATTGTTCAAATACTAAACTTATACATTTGATTCATACGATTTTTAAATCCTATACTCGTATAAAGAGTATAAATATGTTTAAACGTTCAAGTTCACTTTGGGGAAACTTGTTTTTTTGGTAGATAATTAAAAAAAACAACTGCACTTAAATAACGAAATAAAATATGATGGTACTTATGGTTATGTTAGAGACATTTATTTAAATCGTATGCAAAATTTTGAGGCCAGTCGTGGCGCAGGGCCACAAAGTGTGACTGTAAGACCGACTGGTTGTGGGTTCGATCCCCACTCGAGGAGATGAAATATTTACTTAAATTTATATTTCCATTTCTTCGCTCTGGTTTCGAGGCAAAGCGCGGCATTGAGTTCTGCCTCTCAACACGCAATGCCTCCAGAATTCGGCAGAAAGTGGGGAACGAAGTGTCTTAACGCTATGTTCCCTCTGCCTACCCTGCTGTGTGCGGAATACAGTGTGAAGCTGTTTTTTTTTAATTTTCGTTGTAAATTGTGGCAGTATTATTTTACCAAATACATTGCTAGCCATTACGCAACCAAACATCATTGAGAGAATTCTGAGAAGTTATGAAATTTTATACATTTAATATGAGTGTAGGCCCACTCCTAATTTTTTGGCCTAATAATATAAGAGCATACCTACTTTATCGCTAAGCAATTTACTTTAATTGATATTACTATAATTAATGAAGATAATTTTTTCCCCGGGTTAATCGATAATAGACATGAAAAAGCTGAACTTTTACATTTCAATTATGTTTTTAGGTTTGTGGAATTGACCGCGTACTTAAACATGATATGGTCGGCGCCACTCCAAATAACTTTAGCGTTGTATTTCCTGTGGGGCATCCTTGGGCCCTCAGTGCTGGCGGGGCTGGCTGTGATGATAGTACTGATCCCAGTGAACGGACTAATAGCGAACAGAGTTAAGACTTTACAGATAAGGCAGATGAAGTACAAGGATGAACGTGTCAAGCTTATGAATGAGGTTCTAAATGGAATTAAGGTTTGTATTTTATTTATTGAAGGTCTCGTTGTGTGTTTGTAATTACTAAAGTTCCATTGACATTATGGCACGCAATGATTGTGAGCTCCAACTAAGGCCAATGTTAAGTACAGTATAGACAATGAGTCGTGGCCGCCTTGATGTTAGGTTTTCTGAACTTTTGCGCATTGTTCATTCGGGAAAAACAATAAAAGTATGAAAAACTCGGGGCGGCCACTACTTGTTGATCGTACTGTAAAAAGAATTTAACATATTTTTAACTCAACAATGTAAACATAAAAAATGTATGTATAAATAATCAAATTTAAAAAACATAATGTTTAAATAGGTAAAAAAATTTTTTTGATATACTTTTATCGCTATTTACTCCCAATCTCAAACAAATAGTGAACGTCGACTTTAACATAGAATATTATTATATTATTATTCATTTGGTAGATGAAACAACTTTTAGTTTCATAATCAAAAAGTTTCATAATATTATTTCCACTCGTGTTGCAATGTTTAAATTGTAATTTTAAATGGTGACGTAATGTATAAAGTCAATATCCACTGCCGCATTACCGATAATGATAATATTTTGTTCTGTAGATACATATGAAAGGATTCCTTAATTGCATTTTTTTTAAATTATTTTAGGCCGGTCGTGGCGCAGCGGCATGAGGTGTGACTGCAAAACAGACCGGTTGTGGGTTCGATCCCCACTCGAGGAGATGAAATATTTACTTAAATTTATATTTCCATTTCTTCGCTCTGGTGTCGAGGTTAAGCGCGGCGTTGAGTTCTGCCACTCAACACGCAATGCCTCCAGAATTCGGCAGAAAGTGGGGAACGGAGTGTCTTAACACTAGGTTCCCTCTGCCTACCCTGCTATGTGCGGGATACAGCGTGAAGCTAATTTATTTTTTTTTAATTTTTAATTATTTTAGAATGCTTTTTTTTAAATTGACTTAAGAATATATTGTCATTTATTATGATGAAAATAATAGGCAATGAAAACGGTAATGATTACCTCAAAAAATATCATAAAAGTAAACAACTACCTGTGTTAATTCTAAATAATCTCTTAAGTCAACAGACCTCCATGATAGAATAATAACACTGTTGCTACGTGTTATTTTTATCGTAAAATAAATAGAATGATTTTTTTTTGTATCACAGAGCCGTTATTATCGTTTCTATTAAATTCGTAACAATTATTGTTGAGACTATTTATTTTTTTTTTCAGCTTCACGCTTTAACCCGCAAATAGGAGGGTAGGCAGCAGGAACCTGGGAACCTAATGTTAAGACACTCCGTTTCTCACTCTTTCTTGAAAATGTATATTTTCAAACAAAAGAAACACTTTTGTTTGAAAATGTATTTTTGGTAATATTAAGAAATGAATTTTGACATAATGTTACAATAGTTTATTGCTTATCGTAACGTGTACGGTTTTAGCTTAGTCACATCGATATCTTATCCATCAAGGAAAAATAAGTAGTGAGAAAAATAATGTGCACTTTGAAAATTGTCGACAAACAAAACACGTGACTGATGATGAATGATTAGACTCCACATTTTTTTTATATTACAAATAACATAAAAAATATTTAATTCAAAATAATCTTATTATTTAGAAGGCAACCATTGACTTATGAAGCATGAAATGCTGGGAACCCGACAAACAACTTCCCATTCATTTTTTTTAAATATAATTTTATGAAATGCTTATAATATTAAACTTCTAGCGTGTTCTTCTATTTATTTTAATAGTATTTAATTCTACATCATTATATATATAATGATAAGGTTTTTCTTTATATCTTCAATTTTATCTTTTAACAATCTTAACTATTTGTAGGTTTTAAAAATGTACGCATGGGAACCAAGTTTCGAGGACCAAATACTTAAAATTAGAAACGAAGAAATGAAAGTATTAAAACAAACAGCCTACCTTAACTCTGCTACGTCTTTTATCTGGTCTTGTGCTCCTTTCTTGGTAAGTTTAGTTTTTTAGTTAAAAACACGATATATTCAATCGTGTTTTTTTTCAGCTGTATCCCGTATATAGGAAGTTGAGACCACCTAGCGTCAAGGTACATAGTTTTGAACTTTCGTCTTAGCGTTACTCAACGCCTCGTTTTAAATTACCAGAACTGTGAAATGGAAATGTATCTTTCCCCCAAGTGGGGATCGAATCCATAACCATCGCATTTACAGTCCAACAGTATCGGCGTTAACATTAAAAAATGCTAAATTTAATGCAAATTATAATTGTACTTTCTTTCAGAGGTAGTGATTACACCACAATTACAGCTGTAAATGCAAAATATTTACTTAGAACAATTAATATTGAAATATTTACTTGATTGTAAAACTTATTTAGATTTTTGTTGAGATAGCTGTTCTGTGCATAATGCATTTTTCATACTCAATTTATAAGATAGTAAAATTCATATTTCAATAAATATATAAAGTACTAAACGTTATCGTTGTTCCACATATGTTATATTATATATTTGTATATTTTATGTAAAGAGTAAATAAAACAGTAATTATCGTATTATGTTTGTTTATCAATATTGATGTAGAGTGATAAAATCTGTTATTATAGAATAACAGAGTTTTACACTCTACTAACTATAGCAAACTATAGCGTTTGCTTAGAATTACATTAAATGTCTTATAAGTATGTAATAATTTTTTTTCTAATATTGACTTAAAGTTTCAGTTATATACTCTTAAGGTTTACTTCTCGACAATTGTTTCTTTTTGGTTAAGTGTATATTTTTTCTTATTCTTTGAGGGCGTCGTGGCGCAGTGGCACAAATGAGGGTCTCTACTCGGAGAAATGAATGAATCAATTTAATTTATTAATATTTTCATTTCTTCGCTTGGTTAAGGTAGAGCGGCGTTGAGTTCCGCCACTCCACTCGCAATGCTTCGAAAATTTGTCGGAATGTGTTGTGTGGCGGAAGTGGGGAACAAAGTGTCCTAACACTAGTTTTCTCTGCCTCAACTCAATCCCGCTACAAGCGGGATACAGCGTTAAGCTGAAAAAAAATATGATTAAAATTTATAGATTTATTTATACTTTATAAAGTAAAAGCTCTCATATCACACCAACCGTTCGATTCTCACGTGCGGCTTTACAAACAATTGGAAATATCTTTGACAATACTTTTAATACAATTATCTTAATTTTTTTTTTTTTAAAACAATGAATAATCTCATTATGTACTTATCATTTATATTTATGTTAATTTAGATATATAAAGATAATGTCCTAAATATTCAACGATTGTGTAAATATTACGGCAATCGATTTATATCTACAACGATTATTTCTTTATTAAATCAAGTTTAAGTCAAATATTGATTTTATATGACAAGAAAGATAAAATTAATCCGTATTAACTTTAATAGCATCGTTTTATATTTATAATCTGTAATGAAAAAAGGCCATGATAACAAAACATTGACCTTTATCGTTAATACAGCTTTTTTATATATAATGTAACATTCTTTGTTTTATTTTATACTAATCTGAGTTATGATATAACTTACAGCATATTTAATAATATTTTGTTAATATTACATATTATGATAATAAACGTAATTTATAGTGATTGTATCAGTAACGTTTGCTATAGCGGATAAATACATCGAGATAAATTTAATGCCTAGACAACTATAATAACAAAAGTCAATAGATTACTACAGACTGTCTACTTTAAAAAGGAACTTACAAACAACATACATATAGATAGACAATCACGATGACGTAAAAATAGCATCACTATAAAAAATGTACAAATTACAGATAAATAATATATTTTGTTATGTTCATATTAAGAGCAAAAGAAACATTTTTCTATATGTCTATTCTAAAATATTATATCTAGTCCTATTATATTGAGTGTAACTGAAAACATTCTTCATTGGAGGACTTTTACTATAGATAGATGATGCTATTTTTTTGTGTGATTTTTGGCAAATGACAAACTGCGTGTTATTGTATTTGATATTTGTATGTTTATAAGTGAGGCTTGAATTTGATATTTGTATGTTTATAAGTGAGGCTAGTCGTGGCGCAGCGGCACGAGGTGTGACTGTAAAACCAACTGGTTGTGGGTTCGATCCCCACTCGAGGAGATGAAATATTTACTTAAATGTATATTTCACTTTCTTCGCTCTGGTGTCGAGGTTAAGCGCGGCATAGAGTTCTGCCACTCAACACCTTCAGAATTCGGCAGAAAGTGAGGAACAAAATGTCTTAACACTAGGTTCCTTCTGCCTACCCTGCTGTGTGCGGGATACAGCGTGAAGCTGATGTTTATAAGTTCAGTTTTACAGTAGATGGTCTCTACAATTTCGTATGATTTTATAAAAAACTGTTTTTTATAAAGAATGCTCTGCTTTTAAGCGCCCATTGCAGTTTCCATAGTTTACAATTCTAACATATCTTGTTGTTCGGTTAGTTTGTTATTCGGCTTAGTAGCTCTTCCTAACGTTGATAATGGACAAAGGATCGAATTTAATTTTCAACAATCAATCAAACTATCCATTGTGAACGCCATTGTTGAATAAACGCACAAGGACAGAGTCCTCTACGCTTAATACCCGATTTCAAATAAATCTACTATAACATAACGATAAGTTTCTTTAACTTAATATAAAAATGTTTAAATTTAAATAAAATATTTCCAAAAAAAATACTTTTGCAATATTATAATAATTTTTAGACCAATGACCGATTGGTAGTAAGGTGCTCTGAAAGCCGGTTTTGTTACTTTCGGAAGGTATTTGCTTGTTGTTTATTATTTTTAAAGGCCATGCCTTAGTATTAGCATTGACACTTTATTTATATTTTTTTATTTTAATTGAAAATTATTTATTTATATGAATAATTTTCATTATGTTTTTGTTTAAGGTAACGTTCTTAACTTTCTTCACGTATGTGATTTCCGATCCTGACAATCATATCCTGAAACCCGATACAATTTTTGTGTCGATGTCCCTGTTCTATATAATGCATTTGCCTTTGGGCTTGCTCCCACTCGTCATCGTGTCAGTGATAGAGGTAGAGATTTCAGTGTAACGCACTTTTATCTAGAGGCTGAGGTACTCCTAAGTATGCGTACTAACTAACACTCACTCATCTGATTTTAATAAATTCTAGTTTACGATGTATCTAAAATTATTTTTCCTTATTTGTTATACTAAATATTGTTTAGTAGATGTGAATATTAAATAAGAAAAGGCCTTTTCACTGGAATGTGGTATAGAATTGTATTTCTTAAGCCTTCGATACAAGCTTCAATAACAAATTTGTGTAGGTATCGAACTAGATTATTTATTTGTAATAATTAAAGAGTATTTTATACATTTCATATGAGTTTAATATCTTAGTGATACAGCGTAAACATACTTTTCTTGTGGTTTTGGCCACTACGACACTTGTCTAACTTAAAATTATGTCATAATTAACAAGAAAGTAAGCGTCTAAGCTAAAGATGCTCGACTCATGTTACTGCTGTTGCATTTTCAAATATAATAAGCACATGTATGAAAATTATTTATTTCTTCAATATATCTTGATATCAAAATCATTATTAAAAAAATCGTTTTCATTGTATTTGTATTTTAAAATATAACAGCAAGTTTATTTAACCCATCATTTAAATTAGATTAATTCAGTATTCCCCGGAATGGTCGTAGGTGTCGCTGATGTCATTTGGGTGCTTTGTCCTAGTGAATGATACAGAAGTACTGGATTCTAAACGCGCTTTCGTAGCGTTGTCTCTTTTCAACATACTACGTTTTCCACTATCAATGCTGCCTAATGTTATATCAAATGTAGTACAAGTAAGTTTTATTAATATAGTCTTATGTACATAGTATCACTGGCCTGTTGGTACCATATCATTTTCACATTGCATGAATGGTGATTGGAATACTATGCAGAAGAAACTTTTATCAATCATAAGTAAAAGAAAATATTAATATAATTAAGAAATGTTTGATATCTTTTCTTCTGCAATAACAAATATAAAAATTGAATATTTTAATACGTTTCCTATATTTTTTTGTAGACATCTGTTGGTATAAAAAGATTGAACAAATTCATGAATGCCGAAGAATTGAGCGAGGGCTCCGTAGAACACGATCAAAATGAGCGTAAGTATTTAACGAAATGGATTATCAATTCACCTTGTATTACCTTCTATCACTTCACTTTACTACTTTATTTACTGACTTACTTATTCACTTACTTATTATTGAGGCCTGTCTTGGCGCAGGGGCACAAAGTGTGACTGTTAAACCGACCGGTTGTGGGTTCGACCCCATTCGAGGAGATGAAGTATTTACTTAAATTTATTACTTCTATTTTTTCGCTCTGGTATCGAGGCAAAGCGCGGCGTTGAGTTCTGCCACTCAACACAACAGAAAATGCCTCTAGAATTCAGCAGAAAGTGGGGAACGAGTGTCTTAACATTAGGTTCCCTTTGCCTACCCTGCTGTGTGCGGGATACAGCGTGAAGCTGATTTATTTTTTTATTTTACTTATTCACCGAATTACCAATGTGATTACTCGTTTCAGCAAATCCACTTGTAATTGAGAATGGACACTTTTCATGGGGAGATGAATCAGAGCAAATTCTAAAAAATATAAACATCCAAATCCCTCGTGGTAGTTTGGTGGCCGTCGTCGGCGCAGTGGGTGCCGGGAAAACTTCTTTACTTTCAGCTTTTCTGGGCGAAATGAACAAAGTTTCTGGACGAGTTAACACGACAGGTGAGCGAATGCAAACACATTATGCAAATAAGATTGATAAAATCCAATAAACTTTACGGCTTGAATTTTGGAAAATATGAGGGGCAGATGCTAAAGACTTTTTTATTTATAAACTTTGAATAAATTATATTGTTAGCCTCTTTTGCAAAGATATAAATAATTCAAATAAAAAAAGTTTTAAAATAGTGGTCGGGAATGCCATACATAAAATATAATAAAATCACCTCAAAATATATCAAAGCATACTTATTTAGAAAATATATAAAAAAATTAACGTAGCGGGACTCGAACCCGCGCCTCCTGGCGAGAAATTTTTATACGTTTTCTAAATAAGTATTTTTCTTTCCTAAGTGTGGATTAACACTTTAAAAAAAAAGTTTAAAATTTTAATATATTAAAGCAGTTATGTGAATATAATAAACAATTAAAGTAAACAAAGTATATTTCTATCGTCATAGGTAGCATAGCATACGTACCGCAACAAGCCTGGATACAAAACGCTACTTTGCAAGATAACATATTGTTCGGAAACCAACTGGAGAAGGCTAAATATAACAACGTTATCAATGTGTGTGCTTTAAAGACAGATTTTGATGTTTTGCCCGGCGGAGACCAAACTGAGATAGGAGAGAAAGGTGACGTGTATTTTTGTTTTCAAAAAACCTTGGAATAGCTTTGACTGTAGTTAGTTATAACGTATAAACGGAGCTTATGCTGAATATCTTTTAAAAACTCTCGGCAAAGTTGTTTACGTACAAATAATCATTGTATTAGAAGAAGAAAAAAACATATTTTTTTTTGACAAGATCGGCTTTTATTATATATTTTATGATAATGAACATTTGGATGCAGGTATAAACTTGTCGGGAGGTCAAAAACAGCGGGTGTCCCTCGCCAGAGCTGTGTACTGCGACTACGATAACTATTTCCTCGACGATCCACTCAGTGCTGTTGACTCTCACGTTGGCAAACATATTTTTGAAAAGGTAACGTTACTTAAAAAATATATAATCAATTTTGTAAAATGTACAGGGCATATTTTTTTTTTATTTATTAACCGATTCAAATATAACAAACACTAAATGTTAAGGGAAGCTTAGAAGAAGGCTTGCCAAAATACAATAGTATGTACATAAATGAATAAAGCCGTTTCTGAGCTTAACGTGAACAAACGCACAAACAATCGGAGTATTTTTTTTCAATTGTTTTTGATATTATTATTTTATTCAATGCCACTAATAATATTTGTTTGTTATAAATATTCCATGTCCAGACATCTATCAGTTACGATTTTATTATAAGTCTAGATATAGATAAGTCAAAGCATGTACGGGTGAAGGTGAAATGTTGCAAAATTTGAATTTTGGAGAACTAAGTAAATGTTGCGTCAGTTTTAAAAATGGGTTATACGATACACGACGTGAACTGTTGAATACTATTAATGATGTTATGGACTTATAATCTATTATTTTCCATTATAATTTATAAAACATTTAATTCTCCTTCATATTTCACCACTTTCATCCATGTACAACTGTCTCAAAATGTTGTCGGTTTTTTTAAACAAAAAAGAACTGTCGTCATAAATACTTGTCAAGTAGGTTAATAAATAACGATTGCTTTTTTCACTACAGGTTATAGGTCCAAGTGGACTGTTGAAAAACAAAACCCGTGTATGGGTAACACATAACGTGTCGTATTTGGCCCAAACCGATCACATCCTGGTACTAAGAGACGGGGAGGTATCCGAGGCGGGTACTTACCAGCAGCTGTTAGAAAAGAAGGGAGCCTTTGCTGAATTCTTGTTACATCACCTGAGTGACGCGGAACGTACGTCGCCCGAAGGTGAGTGTAGTGTCGTGACATAATTTCGGAACTGGTGTTTTAATTTAATACATTTTTAGTGTAAAGAATTAGAAAAGAAAAGAAAAGTATAATGTGTAAACACCCCTACCCTCCTTTCCCCATACCTAGTCGGAACGGGGGAGGGTGGGGGGTCGGGCGGTAGGTTAGCGCATGAATATAACCCTTAATGGAGGAATTATTTTATATTGGTTTTCTCGCGCATATTACTTAATTTTACCAAAGACGTGAAACATAGGCTCTAATTAAAAAAGTGTTATTTTTTATATTTTATTAATGCAAAAGTACTTACTAAGTATAAACTCATATATTATATTTCAAAAAACTTGAAACACTAATAATATGCATATGACTTACATTTAACCATGTACATAAATGTTAATTGAGAAATTAATAAGATATTATCAGTAATTAAAAAGTGCAAAAACCTAATTACATAGTCTCATTGATACTTAGGTACTTAAATATTAAATACTAGCGGCCCAATCGCGGCTTCGCCCGCATACTACTTATAATTCTTTTATTATGCTGTATTTGCCATAAGATAATCAATATAAATTATATAATCAATTTTATTTATACATTCAAAAATTTTGAGAAATTGCAAGCACGACATGGCTGCATGCGAGGACGAAATCGGCGGCAAGGGCGCTCCCTGCAGGACTCGTGCTTGCGGCCGTAACGTTGAATTATTTTAAATTTTTATTTTCTCAAAAGGGTCAAAGCATATCTTTATAAAATATCCTTGATGATGGAATAACTTTAGCTCGTAAGTTTCAATATCTTTATGAAATAAAAAACGTTGAAATATCACCTTGCTATTTTCAATTATTCTTGTCACAAAATGCCTTATTGTGACTTATTTATAAGAGATAGATATACTATATCACGGATTTTATTTAGAACTAGTAAAATAGAACATTTCTTCCGTACAATGTACTGACATATATTTTACTATTTTCGCAGCGCATGCCCTTAAAGCAATTCGATGGTGTTCATTATTATTGTTATTTCGTCATTTAAGTGTAACAAAGACTTACACCATAATATTGTAGCCTATAGCATTTCTGAAGAACATAGGTTTCATACAAAATTAAGTACATCCAACCAGGAGATCTAGAGATCTTAGCGTTTAAACAAACAAACAAACTCTTCCGCTTTCTTAAATTAGTATAGATAATCTTATTGGTACTTAATTATTAAATATAACGTGAAATATTCACGTCAACTGCAATTAAATAAACTGGTTGTGTTGGCCATGTTTTAATGAATTTTGTATATTATTAAAATATATATAATATATATGTAAAATTAAATTTTATATTCATTTTACATGTTTCGTACGAAGCTATAGTTTTGGTAATACAGTATTTTGTCACTAATTTCCCTATAATTAACCTGCTAAATAGGAAAATGCTGAAAAAAATGTTTTTATTATTAATATTAATAATTTTGTAGTCGATTATATAATTAGTTAAAATTTATATGAATCCTTCTATATATTATAGTAATAAAGACATAGCGAGTGAAACGTTATCTTGTTTACTAATATTCAAATAGATACGACGTATGCAGGTGCGATGCCCTACTATGTATGCTAATATTAGCCTTAATATATAAAGCTAACAGTTGTTTATTTACTTCTAGAACTAGACGAAATTAAACAAGACTTGGAAAATAAATTAGGATCTGAATTCCAAAATAAGCTGCAGAGAGCTCGTTCTTTATCGGAGAGTACGTCGGAGTCGGAACAGCCGGCGGCGTGTAAGTACTGCTTTTATACATTAAATCAATAAATATTCTGTTATAATAACTTTTACGTTCGACACCTCACAGTCTATTGAAGTATATCATGTTCTTTGAATGTGTAGGGTAACAAGAAGAAGGATATGAATAAAAACGTCGATAAGACAATAGACAATAATGGTATTCTTAGCGCTGTGCAGCTAATACAACGAAGTTACGATCCTTTTCTTTACCTTTAAGCTGTATCCTGTACAAAGCGGGATAGGCAGAGGGAACCTAGGAACCTAGTGTTAAGACACTCCGTTCCCATTAAGACACTTCCGTTTCCCAGTTTCCGCCGAATTCTAGAGGGATTGCGTGTTGAGTGGCGGAATCTAACGCCGCGCCTCGTCGTTACCAGAGCGAGTAAATGAAAATATTAAATATTTCATTTTATCAAATGGGAAATGAACCCAGAACCTGTCGGGCTAACAGTCGCACGAGCTGCTGCAGCAGGTTATGGGCCTAGTTCGTTATTGACTATTCTAACACTAATTTGTGTTTCAATTAAGATTTTTTTTCTTGACATTTTATAAATATTACTCGTAAAATGATAACTTTTATTACTTTATTTATATTTTCTTTAATCATATTTTATTTCTTAATTTATTTAGCTGGCGACAGAAGCGGCAGCGTGAAGAGACATACGCCTGAAAAGAACAAACTCATAGAGGCCGAGAAAACTGAAACGGGCAGTGTGCGTATATTATTTAATTATTGATTAACTTTAAAAATTTAAAATTAATTTTAAAAAAGATAAAAAATATTTAAATATAAATATGATGGTTCTCTTGCGTAATTTTCTAATTCTGGCTTAAATATGTTTTCTAAATAAAGATCATTTTCATTTTTTTAATTAATTAGAATTCGTAAATATTGAATAGTGTAAAATTATATATAATAAAATATTCTTTTGTTGTCGTTTTTTAAGAAACTTGAAATATAACCAGAATTAAAAAATAGTAAGAGACTGTGAGTAAATGTAATAGTGCTTTAAATGGTGTTTTCGTACGGTGTAGGTGAAATGGAACGTGTACAAGCACTACCTGACGAGCGTGGGCGTGATGGCGTCACTAATCACAGTGCTTATGAACCTCATTCTACAGTTGTTCCAAGTTGGCTCCAACTACTGGCTCGCGGAGTGGTCGAATGATGCCAACATGGTAAGTGTTGACACCACTTGATGTTACAGATAAAAGAACGGACGACAGAAGCTTGTCGAGCATTAAAACTCACAAAAAATATACTGCTTATTCAGATTCCTAGAGGAAGCTCTTCCAGCCCTCCAGCATCACTTTGAAAATTATTAAAACTCAAAACACTATATATTAGTGATTCACACTCGAGGGATTGAATTATTACTTATAAATATTTTATTTTCTTCGCTCTGGCACCAAGGCAAAGGTTTAAAATAGATTTTTGAAATTATTGGAATGTATATTTTTATTCCAGATTGTAAATGGTACTGTAGACAAAGCTAGAAGAGATCTTTATCTTGGCGTGTACGGCGGCCTCGGTATCGGACAAGGTAATATTACTTTCTTGTATTATATTATATAATAAAAGTGTTCAAAGAAAATATTATTTCTTCATAAAATCATTTTAATTTTGCTCTATAATAGTATATAATTATGAAAAAAAGGGAAGAAATTATTGTTTAGTTTGTTAATAAATTTCATCAAATTATTAATTATATTATATGTACATTATACCAATAAAATATATCTAACCTATTCAATAGGGTATTTTGGTATAGCACGATATAACTGATCGAATAGTAAAATATTATTTCCGCTTATAAGCGGATTAATGGTGGACGTTTGACCTTACTTTAAAATTATTAATAAAAAATAACCGAATATATTATTAAACTGAATAGTATTTTTAGAATACATAATAATTTTATGAACATTTATATATAATTAATTAATCTATCTCTATCCATTAATGACAAAAATGATGTTGTTTACTTCCAATTGATTTTAGAAATACAGAGTTGCATTTTTTATTATATTGTAAAATTATATAAAAAAAAGAACTGAAATATTAATAGTATGATTTAATTATATTTATGCGTCATCAACTTTTGCCGCAAAAGTGGATAACGGGACGGTAAGTCATTGTGTTATAAGTGACGTAATTTAGTAATTATAATTTGATTTTCTAAGACAATTTCCTATAAAAATGTTTTTTTATATAAGTGAGTTCCAACCTCGCTTTTTTCGTTTCGATATCTTTTGTTGTTTTCTTTATTTACCCTCTAAGGAAGAAAGATAATAGGCTATACGGCCTCTTCTAATATTATTTTATTTCTTGAACACCGAACAACAGAAAATAAATATTAAGTTTTTTAAATTATTTTTCCTGTATTATAAAAATAAATCATAAGGAAAAACATTTATTTGTAGATTTAAATGTGTTTATTTGTTTAAATTATTTCTTTTGTTTATTAAGAAAATACTTGAATATTTGCTTATGAGGTTGCTTTCGCCTCAAAAATAAAAGTTCGTGTCAGTTGTGTCGTACTGTACCAAATGTCCATAGGTAAAGACGTTTAGAACTAAAACATTATGAATTTAAATTATTATTTATTATTATTTTTAAATATGCTTATTAGTGGATATAAATGGTGTAATAAAGGATATTTTCTCTTTTGACAGTTACTACAAGTTTATAAAAAAAATATATATATTTTCCATAAAAAAAAACAAATATTTTAACATTTTGTTCTTGGTGTCGGTTTCTTTTATGTATATTATATATTTTTTATAATATAAATATAAAATTCTGTGTATTAATTTTTTTACAATAGTATATATTTTTTAAAATAATGAATACATTCTTTACAAATTGGAAATTATTTATATTGCTACGTCTTCATGTGTGATTATATTATGTGATAATACGTTCAACGAGAGATCGGCAACTAATCATCGCATGTTTTTAAAACATATTATTATTTATTATAATTATCAATCTGCATGTTTTTCTATTTTAAACAAATTTTACTATTTGTAGATTTTTTTCTGTATATTGTGGTATACGTACAAATTGCATGATCTATATAGTAATAAAGTGATGAACAGAAAAGTATTTTATCCACTATTCGATTACTATAATGACTATTATTGACTGGAACAATGTTTTACGTTAAATTAACAGGGATCTCAAAGGATCTTATCGTAATTTTAGTTATATTTGTCTTATATAACAACAATAATTATAAAATCATGTAATATTTAATTGCGAAAATTCTTGGTATTTACATATATCTTAACAAATATTAAACGCTATCTGTGTGGTACAAAGGCGGCAGTAATATTAGCGTTAAAAGAGTATGGTCCCATGTATGGTACTTTGATGTATAGTTCTCCCCCCTCAAAGATGATGTTAGGACAATTCTACATCAATATATAGTATAACGCGTTTATAACAATCTGGCCAAGCGCGAGTCGGAGTCGTACTCGATAACGACGGCAATAAGTATGGGGTGCGCAGTGGTGTCGGTGTCGGTGTCGTCGCTGGCGCTGTACCTGGGCACGCTGGCGGCGGCGCGCGCGCTGCACGCGGCGCTGCTGGGCGGCGTGCTGCGCGCGCCCTGCATCGGCTTCTTCGACTGCACGCCCGTGGGCCGCGTGCTCAACCGCTTCAGCAAGGACGTGGACGTGCTCGACAACGTGCTGCCCATGACGCTGCGCGGCTGGACCTCCTGCTTCTTTGCGGTACGCGCCCGGCCCCATCCTACTCCACTGTGACTGATGATTTCATGAAAACGTTCATATCCTATTGTAATATATTATAATCCTATGTACGTATAATGACAGAGTTTATGTCAAAACTAGTTTTAACCCGTAGAGAATTATTTAAATAAAACACAACTGACTTGACATTGAAGAACTCATTCTATGACTGTAATTTACTTCGTACGAATTATTTTTATCCGGTCAATTAGTTCAAATTAGACATTATTATATTTAATTTATAGTTGAGCATTTACTAAAAGTAATTTTGTAATATAATTTTATAAAATATATCATTTCTAAAAAGTTATAATTTTTAGTATAACATATAAACTTATTTCGTATAGCCATTTGTAAAAGTTAACATGAGTGAAATAAAATCATAACATAATATAACGATTCAATACGACTCATTCTGAATAAGCTAATAATTTCTTTCTTATTTAATAAAAATTTATAATAAAAGAATTTTAACTTTATTATTAACAATCATAGCCACATTGGCATGTAAAAAAACGCTGCTAGCTCCGCTTTCGGTAAATAATGTAATTTCCGATTAAGTCACGTAAGTTTGATGATTCCTTAAAAAAGCTGCTCGTTCAGTTGATTATATAGTTAAATGTTAACAATACAAGGATATCATGAAATCGTTATTTGTCACCCTGAAGTTGACTATTTATAAGTCTTAGTCACCTAGTTTATTGACGTACCTATGTGTTATCTTGTGATTATGGTAAATGTATTGTATTAAACTTTATTGTATGTAACACTTATGAATCTTGACTCATTTTTTTTAAACCAGCTTCCGCTACGTAGTCGTGTAGTGTTGCAACTTTCATATATTCTTGGCTTGCAAAACTACTAGTATATATTAATATACCAGTAACCATTCATACATTCCATCTCTATCCATTAATAGCAAAAGGTTAAGATTTACAAGTGACTGCACCATATGCTGTACTCTGAATATTATTTTATTCTTCTTAAAATAAAACAAATACGAGTACATTTGCAAAAAAAGTGGTGTATTTGGGATCAGTTTATTGTTATGCGATTGTTGAGTATTTGTTCCTCGTCCGCTCACCAGCCTCCATACTGTTGTAGCTCCCTTTATTAAAATGACAGATTAAATAAGATTGCTTGCATTTCTATAAAGCCTCACGTTATGTAGCCGTCACGTCTGTAGAGCATGAGAGTTTCCATAGCGTTCAATATGCACTATTCACATTCGCCTTCGATACCGCTACCGATACTTGTGTCAATAGAACGTAAACAATGTATTCATTATATATGTTAGGACGACGACGTTGTCGACGTAATTATGACGAAGGTGGACGTTTTTGCAGCGATAGCGTCGTTTTTCGCGGATTTAATGCCATATTTGGCGTGCTGGCGGGCGGCGCGCGTCCTTCACGAGATGTTATTGGACAATGTACTAAAAGCACCATTGCAATTCTTCGAGGTGACTCCGGTTGGCCGGATTCTGTCTAGGTTTTCCAAAGACGTGGACGTCGTGGACACGTCGCTCCCGTCGCAAGCCTCTGACGTCATATATTGTGCGTTCGAGGTAATTCTATTTTAATGTCGCGTTTTTTTTCTCTTGGTGGGTACTTATTGCGCTTTGTTGTCTCATTTTATTTAACTTATTTTTTTTTCTTTTATATAATGGAGTCATATAACTAGGAGCGCCCGAGTCGTCGTTACTTTAAACGAGTATAATGCACGCTAGGTCAATAGGCATACTTCCAGTAAAGTTGCACAGAAATAAGATAAATAAATAAAGAACGTGTTATTAATAGGAAGATTTTTTTTTCATGATAAACATAAATGTGATAGGGTACACTTTGTTAACCATTGCTTTTTGCTTCATGTTTGACTTTAGGAGCTTTTGTTTTTTTTTTAAATATAGGCTATGTATACTTTTTTAAACAGTTTATGTGCGATTTCTATATATGTGTCGAAATAATAATGACCGGTGTAAACTGATCCCAAGGTTTGTTTTGGTCTACTCATTTTTTGTTTCACAAATTTATTGCACAGCTTCAAAAGTATATTCACGCGAAGTCACAAAAGATAACGCTTTTTAGAAAGTGCAGCATTCAACTGTAATTAATAATCATGTAGGCAATGCATATTGTGTTGTTGTTAAAATATATGACCTTTCTCACAGGTTCTGGGTACCTTATTCGTGATAAGTTTCTCAACGCCGATATTCTTGGCCGTAATATTGCCAATCGGTGTGGTATACTACATCATACAACGGTTCTACGTCGCCTCCTCTCGACAACTCAAACGCCTGGAATCAGTGTCAAGATCACCAATTTACTCACACTTTGGTGAAAGTATAACAGGAGCCACTACGATTAGAGCATACGGAGTAACTAAAAGGTAGTGTATCTTTTTTTTTTATAAATAAATAAATAAACCAAATAAATCAGCTTCACGCTGTATCCCGCACAGGGTAGGCAGAGGGAACCTCGTGTTAGGACACTCCCCGTTCCCCACTTTCCGCCGAATTCTGGAGGCATTGCGTGCTGAGAGGCGGAACTCAACGCCGCGCTTTGCCTCGACACCAGGGCGAAGAAATGAAAATATAAATGTAAATAAATATTTCACTTCCTCGCGTGGGGATCGAACCCACAACCAGTCGAATTTACAGTCACACTGTGCCTCTGCGGCACCGGGGCGTGCACCACTGCGTGACCGGCCTCTTATTTTTTTAATTCTATAATAATTACGAAAATATCTTTTATTTCAAAGTAATTCCAATATCATGCATGTGTGTACTAGGCTAAATTATAAATAATATGTATATTAATAAAACAGATTCATTGGAGAATCCGAGCGAGGCGTGGACCACAACCAAGCGTGCTACTACCCGAGTTGTATAGCGAACAGATGGCTGGCCATACGATTGGAGATGATCGGCAATCTAATTATATTCTTTGCCGCCCTTTTTGCTGTTCTCGGCCGCGACACTATCAACCCTGGTCTAGTGGGGCTCTCCGTCAGCTATGCTTTACAGGTGCAATCTTGTATTTCAATATTCATTTAAATTTAGGTACAGACGATTATCCGAACTAGTTGGGGGAGTTGTGTGTTCGGATTTTTTTTCTTATAAATAATTGAAATGTCTGATAATGTCATCATATTTATCAACAAGGAAATGAAGATGGTCCTTATTAATTTGTATATATAATTATACATTTATGGACAAATAAGAATTAAAATTAAATTGTAACCTTGTACATGTTGTAATTTTCTTTTTCACTTTATCAGAATTTCTAACTTTCTATTTCCTTTTCGTCCAAAAAATTTGAATAACGGGTACTTGTGAAACCTAAAGGGTTAAAAATACTTTATGTCATAGATTTTCATATTCCCACGAGTGACGGGTAACATAAAAATAGTAATATTTCCCATAATTTCCCATTTTACAGGTCACACAGACATTAAATTGGCTGGTACGGATGACATCAGAAGTGGAAACCAATATTGTAGCTGTTGAAAGAATAAAGGAGTATGCAGAAACTAAACAGGTCTCCTTATATTATTCCGATATACCGTAGTTAATTTAGAGGCTATTTTGAACCAACTTTCTTGTTTTGATAATAAAAAGTAAAGTATTGAATTCCGTCAAATGCATAAACTTGAATTAAGATTGAAAGTGTACGTAAAATATCAATATCGTTCGTATACACACGAACATCGGGAGAAATTATTTCAGTCCGTAATAAAGGGTGAAGTTATCGCCAAATCGGTGCAGATTTAAAGTTAAATTACTCGACAGTACGGTATGTTATAAAAAAGCGAGAAGAAACGGGAAGTTTTGAAAATAAAGCAAGGTCCGATCTTCCGAAGAAGGTAAGTAAAAGAGATGGGTGGCAAATTATAAAATCAGTCAACATAAACTATTTACAAGCGCTCAAAGTTTAGCAAATGACATTGCTTCAATTTCGGGTCTGTGCTCAAACTGTAAGAAACGTACTGCATGATGTTGGTCTTCGCGGCAGAACACGAGGAAAAGCCCTTTATAAACGAGGCCAATAGAGAAAAAAGACTAACATTCGCGAAAGAATATAAAAATAGGCCTATAGAATTTAGCAAAAAATTTATTTTTTCTGACGAAAGTAATTTTAATCTTTTTGGATCAAACGGACAAAGATTTGTGTGGCGCAAATCAAATACTGAACTGCAGGCAAAACATGTGCATAGTACAGTCAAACTCGGCGGTAGCCATGTAATGGTTCGGGGCTGCATGACGGAAATGCAAATGGTGTCGGAAACTTGGCTTTTGTAGAAGGTACAATGAAAGCAGTAGATTATGCGTATAAGTATAAGCTGCGTAATGTTGCGCCATAATTTATCCTCCAGCGCAACAAAATTAGGTATAAGTGAGACATATTACTTTTGAGCAGGACAATGATCCTAAGCATACAGCTATGAAAACTAAGGAATGGTTGCTGTACAATGCCTGTAGAATGTTAAAAACTCCGCCGCAATGGCCAGACATCAACCCAATTGAAAATTTATGGCATCTGCTAGTTTTAAATGTATGAAAAATGAAGTTTTTAAATAAAAATGTTTTGAAGCGTGCTTCGGTGGAAAAATGGGCTCAAATCTCGATTCAAACAACATCTAAATTAGTGCAATCCATGCCAAGATCTCCTTGGCAAGCCATCATTGATGCTAATGGAATGCACACAAAACATTCTTTTATTTATTGTAGAAATTTTTACAATTACATACAAGAAGGTTGGTGTGCACATACTTAAATTGACTTTAAAGTGTTTCTAGCGGCACATGTTTTTATTTTTATTTTCTAAGGATTATTATTAACCGATCCGAAATATACAGGATGGAAGTGTCAGTGCTCCTTTTACGGGAACAGCATATAGGATAAAATATTTTAAACCCATACCTGAAGAAATTAATCGAGATATCTCAACAGTTTAGACGTAGGATTTTTTTTTCATTTCACGATTTTTATCCATACCTGTATTTCGGGTGACGCCGTTACGCATAGATGCCAATAAAGTAAACACATATTAGTACAAAAATACTACTAAAGGTTAATCAACTTTGAACTTTACCGTCAATACCTACGACTCGATTTCGGAATGAGACGTATGCGGCGATCTCCCTTTGATAGGTTTATGGCTGCGTGCGTCGTTCTTGACAAATGGCGTTTTATATTACAGCAATATTTTTATTATTTATTTTGTTTGAAAAAATCACTTTTTCATTTTTGGGAAAAAAATAATTGCATTAGGCTATTATGGAATAGTTAAAACTGTGGTTTCATTTAAAGTGGTGCTGACACTTCCACCTCCTGATTTGTAAGTGGCATAGCCGCTGCTAGTATGTGTTAGTAACGTAAGAGGTCCGCAGGAGGCGGCGTGGAGCGTGGGCGCGGGGCCGGGCGCGGCGTGGCCGGCCACGGGCGCGCTGCAGCTGGAGGCGTTGTCGCTGGGCTACGGCGCGCGCGCGCCCGCGCTGCGCCGCCTCACGTGCTGCGTGGCGGCGCGCGACAAGCTGGGCATCGTGGGCCGCACCGGCGCCGGCAAGTCCACGCTCACGCTGGGCCTCTTCAGGTACCCTACCTTTGTGTATATACACTACTATATACAATTTAAACATAAACAACTTATTCAATTGTCATTACGCTTATTGTATTATATTATTAATTTATGTAAAGAAAAACCAGTTTGATGCTATTTTCCACATAACAGAATAAGCAAAGAAAACATAAAAAACATAACTAACTTCCTGTAACAAAGTCAATTATACATGAAACTATATTTTGTAGATGAATTTACATTTACTTCTTTACCTTTACCAAATGTATTCTGTTGGCTTTTATTTCTTGCATTTTTTTAAATTTAAAATATGTCTTTTCTTTTCAATCTTTAGGCCCAATTTCGCATTATAAGGGTAGATTAGGGTTCCTTTTCAATCTATGTCGATATTTACAATTGTGTTAAATGAGACTATATAAATATGATAAGTTCTTTGATTTTCAAGATTATTACACATTTTAAATGGAACTATTTTAACTGGATCAATCGCGTATATTTAGTGTTTTTATACATTTTTCGAAACCCGACGTTTCGAACACTTTGTAGTAGTCCGTGGTCACGGGTAGACTGAGGTGGCATCCGTCTGTCAGTTGATATAATTATTATATCAAACTACCGCCAACGATTTCTTAATTTCCTCGCGTCGCGATGCTTGCAGAATGATATAAATATGCTTGAAACTTTGTGCTTAACAGAATAGTAGAGGCAATGAGCGGTAAAATCCTAATAGATGGCGTCGATATATCCACCATCGGTCTCCACCAGCTTCGTTCGCGGATTACCATAATCCCACAGGACCCTGTATTATTCTCGGGCTCGCTGAGAATGAATCTGGATCCCTTTGGAGTATACACTGATGACGAAATCTGGCGGTCGTTAGAGCTAGCCCACTTGAAAACTTTCGTGCAAGGTATATACTTTCTTATTTTTTTTTCGTTCATATTATATTAAAAAGATTTATATTTCTTTTAAACTGAAAAAAAAATATTAAATTTCTTTTATGTCTGATACATACATACTTCACGCTGTCCCGCCTCGAATTTTCGAGGCATTGCGTGTTGAATGGCGGAATTCAACGTCGGGCTTTTGCCTTGGTGCCAGAGCGAAGAAATGAAAATATTAATAAATAATAATTCCTCTGAATGGATATCAAACTCACAACCGTTACGTAACAGTCACATCCTTGTGCCCCTGTGCCACAACAGTCTCAATAAATTTAATAATATTTAATATTTTTTTAAATTTCAAACGTAATTAATGTAAACGAATCATAATATTTTTTTCAAACCTTATTTAATTATACCTTTACGCTTCATCGTGCCCATAGCAAGGTCAACAATGGGAACCTAGGCCCATATTTATAAATCGCTCTCGAGTCTGATATGGATCTTGAGATGCCGTTTTCATTCATAGATGTAATTTATGAATGAAAACGACTTCTCAATCGATGTCAGAGTTCAGAGCGGTTTATAAATACGGACCCTAGTGTTAATACACTCCATTCTCCACTTTCAATTAGAATTTAAGACAATGCGAGTTAAGTTAAAGATATACTGTATCTTCTTTTATACAACATCGAGTTTTATAGTCAGACTGTAGCAAAGTGTTACGACGTAGTGCCGATTTCTTATCAGGGTAGGCAGAGGGAAGCTGGAAACCTAGTGTTAAGACACTCCGTTCCCAATAAGACTCTTCCGTTCCCTACTTTCCGCCGAATTCGGCGGCGGAAATCAACGCCGCGTTTTGCCACATCACCAGAGCGAGAAAATGAACATATTACATATTTTATTTGTTTATTTAAAATAAAAAATATTTCACGCTGTATCCCGCTCACAGCAGGGTAGGCAGGGGGAACCTAATGTTAAGACACTCCGTTCCCCACTTTCGACTTTGCCGAATTCTGGAGGCATTGCGTGTTGGGTGGCAGAACTCAACGCCGCGCTTAACCTCGACACCAGAGCGAAGAAATGGAAATATAAATTTAAGTAAATATTTCATCTCCTCGAGTGGGAATCGAACCCAGAACCAGTCGGTTTTGCAGTCACACCTCGTGCCGCTGCGCCACGACCGGCCTCAACTCGGGATACAGCGTGAAGCTAAAAAAAAAAAAAAAAATTTCCTCTAGGTCTCCAAGCAGGCCTCCTCCATGAGATATCGGAGGGTGGTGAGAATCTTTCAGTGGGTCAGAGGCAGCTGGTGTGCCTCGCGCGCGCGCTCCTCCGCAAGACGCCGCTGCTGGTGCTGGACGAGGCCACCGCGGCCGTCGACCTCGAGACCGATGAACTCATACAGGTACCTTAGACGCCACAGGACCTACCTAGTGGGTCGATCTATTTTATTTATATTAAAAGGTTAACAGTTAAGATAAAGTATTTCTTGTACTTCTGTCTTATATTTCTACTCAACGCGCTATATCATCTGCAAATGGTATCACACTTAGAGAGAGTGGAGCTGGAGCCTTAAATTTCAACAATTAATACATGCAAAATATATGACATCACACTATATTGATTCACAAATGTGACTAGCTGTAACAATAATTGGAAGAATAAAAAAAAACATAATTTGTTTGACATAGTTTGTGGATGGCCAACACCACCTGGCACATAGTGCCTCTTAATATATTCTCAATTGGAGGACAAAGTAAATTAAAGTGTTGCCCGATGTATGGGGGATGCATGATAAAATTTTATAAGTGACAGTAGCCACATGACTTTTTTTATTATACTTTTGGAATGTTTCTTATTAAAACTTTTTTCTTCTTTCAGAAAACGATAAGAACGGAGTTTGCGTCATGCACAGTACTGACTATCGCTCACAGACTCAACACTATCATGGATTCTACAAAAGTTATGGTATTGGATAAGGGACAGTTAGTAGAATACGCGCCTCCAGAGCAACTATTACAAGACAAAAACTCCATTTTTTATAGCATGGCCAAAGACGCCGGCCTAGTTAACTAACAATAAATACAATTGTCACTTTAATTAAAAAATTAACAGTGGACTCGTCGCACTCAACAATTATTTATACTTTTTTATTATTATATTAACATTTTGTTTCGCTGACATTTATAATCTGTATTTCTTTTGACGTTTTGAAAACAAGGTAATAGGTTCCGCATGTTTTGTTTTAGTGAAAATATTCCTTAAATGTATAATTTTGCTTAAAATACTTGACAAGGACACATGCTATAAATTTAAACTTTTTTCAGGAGAAATAGTATTCACTATATAACATCGCTAACCTTGTTTTAATAATTTGGTATAATTTTCTTTGTAATAGATCCCTCCAACTTATAAATAAGCATTTTTTTGAGGATCTTTGAACCTTATTACTTTTATATGTATTGTTAAACATGTGATTATGAGATTTGCGAATTATATGTATGCTATGTACGCATTTTAAAAACGTGTTCATTAAATATCGTATTATATCGATGTGCCTGATCCGATTTAAAAAAAGACAAATAAAACCTCTTAAATTGAGCCAAAATGGCGCTGCTTTCTTGATATGCGATAAAACAATTTCTGAAGGATAGAACCAGCGCCATCTTGGATCTACTTACGTGGCACTCACTAAACTAGTATTGTAAAAAAAATTCTACATAAGTCGTTACCGAAAGTATCGGTATGTTGATTATAGTTTTCTACGTATTTTTTTTTTACATTATATAATAAAGCACAGTATGGGAGTTGAGGGCCAATGGTATAATAAAGATCAAATTGTGCTAAGATTTGACACGACAGAATCGCCATTTTTGCCATTATCGTAGTTGATTAGAAATTATAATTTTACATGTAATGTGAAAGTTTTTATTACACTCAAGATTGTGTCATATCAAGTTTTACACAATTAGAAGCAATTATTGATGGCAATAAGTAAATATTCGAGTGTGTAGTTACCACTTCAAACCGCCCATAATTTAACACTATGTATATTCTGTTTAATTTTATTTAACTTAATTAGAGTACTTAATTTTGAATTATAGTAGTATGTATATGCAAATAATCGTTTATAATTAACAAGGCAGCACTCAATATGGTGAATTTAATTATTATAAGGTCTATAGCAAAAAAATATGTAAAGTCTTCTTTATAATTTTAATAACTATAATGTCACTTGTGTGCAGAGATTTTATTAGATATTAAGTAGTGTATAGGCTTTTCGAATGTGTTTCATAAGTTTGTACTTTTTGGTGTGCTTAAATATAACTGTGTACTTATTGATGAACATTTTTTTTTATATTTTTGTCAGATAACGAAGATTTTTCTTAATGCTGGCTCGTGTGACTTACGCTAACAAAATATAAGATACTGATTTCTTATGAACGTTACATATGCTTTAATTTTAAAATAATATGTCCTTAATTAGCAATTCATCAGCTTAGTGTCAAGGTCTGACTGTGAGCGCGAGTTTGTGGGTTCGACTTCCACTCAAGGGAATGGATTATTGTCATTTCTTTGCTCTGGTGAGAACACTAACTGCGGCCTTGAATTGCACCATTACCAGCACTCTGTCTCGCAAACTGGGAGGTGCGTGGTGAACGTAGCCTCTTAACCCAAGGTTCTCTCCGCCTACAGTACAGTTCACGGAAAAAAAAATCACTTAATTTTAATACGTATTAGCAATAACTATCACCTGTGATCAAAGTTCAATTATCGCCATGTTATATATCTAAATAGTTTACATTAAATACATTAATAGGTCACAAGTTAATGAATGCATTTTATAGACACATATATAATGTTGAAAGGTTATTGCAAAGTATATCATACCTTTTATTGTAACTTTTTGTAACTAAATTAGTGTTAGTGACGTTTATATATAAAATAGTTCATTATTTATTTTTCTGTTTTTACTATGTAAAGATGTGCACACTAAGAACTTCATTTAACTAAATATATTAACGAACATACTTAATTGGATGAATGTCATAGAACGATAACATACCTGCTCATTATTACGTAATCATTTCTATATTATCTTTAGTTAGACCTTTAAAAACTTAACAAACACAAAGAAATCTAAATGCAATATATGAATATTTTTGTATCTGTTGACAATTAGCTCAAGTCTTATATCTATCTCTATCTATTCTTCAATCATATTAAACATAATTTTGGCGTTAAGCTCCGCCACTCAACAGGCAATGTCTCGGAATCTGGACGGTGCGGAGACGAGATACAGCGTGAAATAAAAAAAAAAATTACTATATAACGAAATAAATATCATTTAAAATTTAACCTTTTCGTTTAAAATTTGTTAATATACAGTTGACCCTTATTGTATGTCAAGAATGTATTAATTTCTCTATTAGATGTTACATTTATGATTAATATTTTATAGTGCTAGTTGTCCTGTAACTCAACCTAAGTTAACTGAACAAATTTGATCCAATAAAATATATATATTCTTCTTTTAAAGCAAGTAACAAATATTCTATGATCGGTTTTTATCTCAGACGCCATATTATTATTCACTTTAAACTCTACCTTGTAAACACATTTTTATTATTCTGTGTAAAATTAAAAATGTAAAAAAAAATATTAGATTTAGATTGTGTTAAGTTATATTTTATTATAACATAATTTAATTCAAAAGATTTATTACTAAGCTATTTTTTTTTCTTATTGAAAAATGCATCGTATCCACTGGATAATGAATAAGTATAACATATACAAATAATTTTCAAAATTATAAATACAATTTTAAATAGTGTAAATCTCAAAACTTGCCCATTAATAGTATTGACAAACTTTGTTCCCTATAAACAAATATAAGTATATTTTTAAAAAAATAACACATAATACAAAAACTTAACATTTTTTAAATTTGTTTTTGATATATAAGGTAATACATATTTAAAAGAATTACAATTAATGTTTATTTGTTATAATAAATATTCACAATACAGGAATAAAATTATTTGTATTGATTGATTGAGTTGTTTATTTTCATACCCAGTTAGTTTCATTCCATTTCCATTATTTGATAAATAAAGGTATAAATTTTTTATCATTATCATGCATTTTATATGTATCATATACTTTCTGTGTTATTTAATTAAAGGCCAGCCAGGCACAGGGAACCTAGTGTAAAGACACTCCTTCCCCCACTTTTGTGCCTCACTGCGTGTTGAGTGACTGAACTCAACGCCGGGATTTGCAGAGCGAAGAAATGAAAATATATATAGAAACAATAATTCATTCCACCGAGTGGGGATCAAACCCCCAAAACCGTCGCGTTAACAGTCACACTCTTGTGCTCCTGCGACGGACGGAAAATCACGACGGACTCATACATAAAATTAATGTAATTTTTAATACTCGCTATTATTATGAAACATATCATAGTACGTTTAGATGCTTGCGGAACCTCAACAAGCGTCCACAAGCTTCAGTCCTTTGCAAACGCTTTTATTTCGTTTACACTAGGGGTCGCAATCCGGGATCCCGGGATTCAAAAATCCCGGGATATCGGACCAAATATAGGTCTTTAAAATCCCGGTTTTAATTTTGCAAGAAACCGGGATTTTCGATATTTTCGAATTTTAGAAAGTTAAAAGTTAGTTATTCGAATTAAAACGTGCCTGCTATTAAATTCAGGCTTATTTAAGATATACAATGGTACATAACATACATCGGCAAAAGTAAGCGATGAGTTTTCCTCAAAATTCGGAATTTTACGATATTAACCGAGTTTGACCGGCCCGACCAACGAACGTACGAATACCGTATTTTCTCATTGAGTGTCGTTGTTGCGCGTTTTTGTTGTACGTCGGTGTTGCACGTTGTTGTTGCACGCTTTTCTTGCCCGTCGATGTTCCAGGTGTCATTATTGTTTTTCGTTAATATTGATTAATATGATATATATGTTATAACTAACTTCACGCTTTATCCCTAGCGGGGTAGTCAGAACGGAGCGCTAAACGCTACGGTCTCTACATACCTCTTTCGCCTCGTCCATTGTCATGAATCTCTTTATACATGCCCTCCGGGCGGTCCTCATGCTTTTTACGTAACCTTCCTCCAGTATCTTTGATACTGTTTTCGAAGGTCAACCGAGATCTCCTCTTACTTCTCTTACCGCTCACTTTTCCATCATAAATCTTTTTTGCCATTCTTTCATCACTCATTCGTTCGACGTGCCCAAACCAGCTGAGCATGTTCTTCTTCATTCTCACCGTGACATCCTCGCTAGTACCTGCCATTCTGTGTATCTCTTCATTGCGGATTCGATCCGCTAAGCTGACTCCGCATATCCTACGAAGAGATCGCATCTCCACGGCATTTATCTTTCTTTAATTCTTCTTCTGTAGTACCCATGTTTCGCTGCCGTATAACAGAGTCGGTCGGCATTGTGTACGGCCAAACGCGCAGTTGTGCTGACGTTTCGCCATCTCATCAATGCAACTAAGGCTCCGTTAACCTTGTTACCGGCAGCAATACGCCTTTCCACATCTATCTCGCATCTTTCATCTCTACTGAACATACTTCCCAAGTATACCACTTCATTCACTTGTTCTAATACCTTTCCATTTACACTGATCTTGCATTCCGTCCTTTCTTCATCTCTTTCAAAAATCGGAACCTTTGTCTTATTCGCATTGAGGATTAGACCATTATATTCACACCCTTCTTTCAGAGTGGTGACCAATACCTGCAACTCGCATTCTGATGATGCAATAAGCACTGCATCATCTGCGTACAGCAGGCAATTCACATTCAGGTCACCTACTTTCACTCTCATATCGCTTTGTTTCACTCCTTGGAGACAGCTATCCAAATACAAATTGAACAACCAAGCTGACATGGCGCAAACTCGTTTAACACCCGATCGAATGTCAAACCAGGGCGACATGCCAGCTCCAACTCGCACGCAGGCTGGGTGATCTCTGTAAAGAGACTTTATAGCCTGCAACAAAGGTCCGCTCACATTGTACCGGAATAGTATCTCCCATAATTTCGCTCTGTCAAACACCATTTCCAAGTCCACAAAAGCACAGAAAACTTTTTGGTTAACGGCCAAAAATTTTTCCGTGATCATGCAGAGCGAAAAGATCTGATCCATACTCCCTCTTCCACGTCAAAAGCCTCCTTGGGCTCCCACAACAGCCTTTCAGATCTCTCTTGCATTCTTCTCGCTAAAACTTTAGTATAAACTTTACTATCTAAGCTAATCTGATAGCCCTATGGCTTGCGCTGTCTATCTGTGAACATTTGCCTTTATACAAAGGCACGATGACCGCACCTCGCCAATCGTCTGGGACCTCCCCTGATTTGATTTGATCACAAAAACCAGAACAAGGCCAAGACGCGTGGCCCACCATATTTGATCATCTCGGCAGTAACTCCATCTGCTCCCGCTGACATACCATTTCAGACTTAGTATTGCACTCTCAACTTCTTTTACACTGATTTCGCCATCAGCTACATCAAGACTCAGCGTTTCGCTGCTACTTGAGACTGAGGCGTCATCACATTCATACATCTCCTTGTAAAATTCCGCCCATCACTGCAAAAACGCTGCAAAATATATGTTGTTAAATAATAAGCCTATAAGATATTTTTCGTAGCAAATTATTATATATTTTTTTGTAATTAAAAATTGTTTTATTTAGTAAATATAATTTAATTTACTACTTCCCTAAAAATACCCTCCTAATTTAACTCTAAAAATAAGAAGAGGCTTGAAAAATTATTAATTTTGGTACAAAAAACTAAAATATCGAAAATATCGAAAAAACCGGGATCCCGGGATTTTTCTGAAGTCGATATCGAAAATCCCGGTTTTGCTTGAATGGTCCGATATTGCGACCCCTAGTTTACACGCTTGTGAGTGCGCTGGCTACTTTAGTAAATTCCAGACAAGCAAGCATGATAGGTGTGCAGTGCATCTCATGCGTTAGTACATATTTATAAATTATACAAAAAATATAAAAAGCGAAGTCTGTCAGAAAATAAATTACTTCATCAAATACAAAAACTCTTTGTGTTTAAAACCACTTCCTGTATCGGCGACAAGCATCGGTCTGGATCAGCGATAAGCAGTCACAAGTCACGTCAAATCCGCCACTTAGTCGCTTGTCGATGTTTTTGTTTCAAGTCCAATATCGATTTTATGTACTTATATTCTTAATACATATATCAGGAACTTTTCTTTTCAAAATCAGAAAATTCAATATTCATTTCAAGTATTACTCGCACTTTTAAGACGAAAAAAAATCAAATCCACAAAAAAAATCTTATTTTTGTTTTCTCTCTCGAATAAATTGGATTTAATACATTATTGTTTCAAGAACTTGAATCAAGAATATAGTTTGATGACTTGTCAAACTGACATCTGAATTCTGAATTGTGTTTTAACAAAATGTAAATATACAATACTATAAACAATTTACTGTTTAATTCTTAGTGTTGACTTTCTGTGCTTAAGCTTTAATTAATATACTTTCATTCTAAGTATATTTTAAATATTAGTGTAGTATGCTATATAAATCTTTTTTTGGTATAAGAAACTAATGGTTTCTTGAAACTTGCAGAAAGTACATTTATTATTATTTAAATATTGAAAGAAATTGAACTCACGTAAAATAAGTTTTTCGCATGAAAAAGTGAGAGACAGGTGGCGACACAAATAATTAAAAAATGGATATAATATTCAACTTACAATCTGAAGATGATTTTAAGATTGTAAGTTTTTTATTTATAAAGTTGTAATGTAATGTATTTAATACTTGTAATTTTCCAATTAAATTGTTTTGCTTGTATTTTTAGGTAATAGAAGATTTAATCCAAAACTTATATGATGTAAAACACTATAGTGAATTTTTAGATAAAAGTACCATTCTTGCAGCCAAAGAAGAGTTGAGAAATTTATTCTTTGAAAGCAATGTTGATAGAGAACTGTTGAATAATAAATTATTAGCAAAAGCTTTTAATACTCATAAAATACAAATGCTTTTAAATGTTATTGAAAAACATCAGGACAAATTGATATACTCAGCATTAGTTAATCATAATAGTGCATACGGTGAAGCGGTGGAGAGTTTTGATTGGGGTTTAAAGCTGGTGTATGGAACAAGTGAACTGAAGACTTTACAGTATCCAATACTGCAAATTGCATTGACTAATATTCATAAGTCAGAAATAAGACACAGAGTATTTGATGTTAGTAAAGACATGTTATGCAAAATGATTGATGCTTTAGAAAATCTTTAGCTTTAGAAAACATAGATACCCTATAATTCAAATAAAATATTAAAAAATATATATGTGATATTACTTTCTTCTTTTTATGAATCCCTCTTTCAATGTGTCTAACTTGATAGGTGTTTTGATATTAGTACTTGTAAGATTATCAGGATGGCAAATAAAATCTCTGGTAATTGTGTTTTGAATAGGACCTCAATGCTGGCGTCTGTATTTCTTAATGCATACAATGTGGGGGTGTAGCATACAATCTTCAAAAACAATGAATAGGTATTTACTAGGCTTGCATGCACCATCGTAGACCGCATCAACGCTCACCAGACTAGATGCGGTCAAACGCAAGCCATTTCAATATAAAAAAAAAACAAACAAGAAAGGACACAGTAATACAATTAAAAAATATAAATTACCAAAAGGAGTCCATATTGAACAATCTCGGCAAAGCAACCTTTAAGCAGTGAAAATAGGAAATATGTGTTGTTATATATTAGTAGTGGCTAGTGGCTGCCTGCAACTTCGTTAGCGTGGCCTATAGGCCTTTACTATGCTTATCCCATATACCACCCACCACTTATTCAAGTAATTTAGTAACAAAACTCCCCGTTCTCTGTCGTCCACTTGAGTCGCAACTCAACCACGCCGTTTGTTACCGGAGCGGGAAACAATTTAAATTTATTAATTTCCCTGAGTGGACATCAATAACTATCACAATTACAATCAAACGGTTTCGACGACGACTTGTATTATTTATTACTAGCGGCTCGCCCACGGCTTCGCCCGCTTAAAATACATGATTATTGATTTAATAAGTAGAATTTATTGACGACTATAATGATTTCTAATATGATTTTTTACGACATTATCGTCAAGATTTTTTGATTATTTTAAATAAAAAAATACGACCATTGTTGATATTTGATATTTATAAAATATCCATAAAGCTAATTATTTATTCCACGTATATATTTTTGTAACTTTATGTTCTTTTTACCTATATAATATACGTCTCATTATAATTCTAAAACTCTGTTAAATGTGCTGATTCCCAGTGAATAATTTAATTTAGGTTGTAGGATTCATAATATTCATTGTAAAATGACTGTATTAATTGCATATTAACTCCTGTACAGTTTTTAAATTAGTTACATATATTATATGAACGAACCAACCAAAATATCTTTGTATTTACTTGATATTTCTTTCAAGATTGTTCTTTATCTGTGTGTTGAATTAAAATAAATTAAAATTAGCTTCACGCTGTATCCCGCACATAGCAGGGTAGGCAGAGGGAACCTAGTGTTAAGACACTCCGTTCCCCACTTTCTGCCGAATTCTGGAGGCATTGCGTGTTGAGTGGCAGAACTCAACGCCGCGCTTAACCTCGACACCAGAGCGAAGAAATGGAAATATAAATTTAAGTAAATATTTCATCTCCTCGAGTGGGGATCGAACCCACAACCAGTCGGTTTTGCAGTCACACCTCGTGCCGCTGCGCCACGACCGGCCGGTTGAATTAATTACGACTTAAACTTAACTGTTATGATTTATGAAGGTAATCTCCACTAACAATTCAACTTTGCTTACTTTATTGTATAAAATCTCTATATATAATAAAAGGATAGAAAAGTCAATTCTGTACATGAAAGATATAAAAAAAATAAAAACTAGGTCGGTTTATATGTCGATTATAGAACCTAAAAAACCACTCAACAGAATTCTTGTCTGTCTGTCTGTCTGTCTGTCTGTCTGTCTGTCTGTCTGTTTGTTTGTTCGTCAATCACGCAAAAACTACTGGACAGAAATTGATGAATTTTTGCATGGTATTAGCCTAGGATCTCAAGGTACATTTTTTTTGGGTTTCATTCCGAATTTCATTATAGTTTTATTTAAAAAAAATAAAAACTGAAAAATGTAAATTACTTAAAATACCGATAACTACTATATGAAATTAAATTATTTTTAGCATGGTAATAGTTCAAAGCCTAATGCAACTTATAGAATAATTTTTATCATAGAGTACAAATAAATTTTACCAGAAAAAATAACATAATTATATTTTTTAATAAAAAAAATTGACATCTTCAATTTCAATCGGATTTCATACTCTGAACTTAACCAAACTTTCACCAAACTACCCTTTATGTGTACCCTTTCTAATAAAAAAAGAATCATTAAAATCGGTTGAGTTGATATTGAGTTATTCCTCCATTTGTCGCGCACATACTTAACGTAATTTTGAGATTTATATGATTTTCTCATAGATACCATTGTCAGAAATGAACTAAATTAAAATAAGACTACACGGGACGCACTAGCTTCCAAATAAAAAAATAATCATCAAAATCAGTTCACACAGTCAAAAGTTCTGAGGTAACAAGAATAAAAACTACAGTCGAATTGATGACCTCCTCTTTTAAGAAGTCGGTTAATAGAAATTTGACATAATTAAATTACGATTATTGTATTTAACCACACTTTAAAAGAAGAAAGTAAATTGAGGCCGTTCGTGGCACAGGGGCACAAAGTGTAAACTGGTTATGGGTTCTATTTCCACTTGAGGAAATTAAATATTTATTTAAATTTATATTTCCATTTCATCGCTCCCGACTTACGCTACCCCGTTTTATGCGAATTCGGAGATACGCGATTTGTTATTTTGATTGCCGCGCATCGGCTCTCTCGCTCTGTCCACTCAGTGTTCAGCGACAGGTTTAAACATGTTCCGCGTGAAATTGTTTTATATTATAATCTCTAATTAAGTCGTTTAAAAGAACGAAAAATTAGTCATTTGAGCAAAACAAGAAAAGAAAAACACTGTCTTTGGAGTGTAAACTAAATATAATTAAAGACTTTGAAGTAAAAATGAAAATTTGTGAATTGAAAAAGATGAAAAATTGAACTCGGCAGGCAACATTATTAGAATATATGAAGCCTTCGATATCAAAATAACTCCGGTTTAGGTTACTTTATTCATAACAATGTAATTTTTTTTAATATCCTACACTTTATCAAACATTTTTCTTCTAATTTATGTTTTTTTTTAACTCTGGTCCTGATTAAAGAAACTTTATATGCAATGTTGAACCCCGACTTACGCGAATTCGACTTACACGGCAATTGCTCGGTCCCACCTACCGCGTAAGTCCGGGGTATTACTGTATATGTATTTGGAAAGTAAATTTTGATTGTGAGTTCATAGTTTATAAAACTTTATATTGTGTTTAGATGACGCGGTGATGTCAATACATTTTAATCATTGGCGTTATATATACGTTGCATTCATTTACAGTAGATATATTTCTCAAGAGAACTTTCTCAAGTTTATATATTTAAAAAATACATTAAATGTTCATAAACGGTAAAATATTTTAAACCCATACCGGTTTAAAATATTTTACCCTATACTGTTTCCGTAAATGGAGCGCTGACGCTTCTCTTCTCCTCTTTGTTAAAGGCCGTCGCGGCACAGGGGCACAAAATTGTGACTGTAACGCGACTGGTGTGGGTCCGATCCCCACTTGGAGGATTGAATTATTATTTAATAATATTTTCATTTCGTTTAATAATATTTTCATTTCGCACATCAGTCACATTATACGCAATATCTTAACACAAAGTTGCACTGCTAAAGGCGGGATAAAGCGTGTATCTGGTTTTAACTTTGTGTAAACCGATTAAAATAAAGTCCAGTCCAGTTGAGGCCAATCGTGGCGCAGCGGCACGAAGTGTGACTGTAAAACCGGCTGGTTGTGGGTTCGATCCCTACTCGAGGAGATGAAGTATTTACTTAAATTTATATTTCCATTTCTTCGCTCTGGTGTCGAGGTTAAGCTCGGCGTTGAGTTCTGCCACTCAACACGCAATGCCTCAAGAATTTGGCAGAAAGTGGGGAACGGAGTGTCTTAACACTAGGTTCCCTCTGCCTAACCAGCTGTGTGCGGGATACAGCGTGAAGCTGAATAAAATTAATATTTAAGGACAGTTTGTCAAAATACAAACAAAAAAAGTATTTAAATCGGTTAAGCAGTTTCTGAGATCGTGAAGAAACGCACAGACAAACAGACCAAGTTTTTTTATATGTTTAATTGTAATATTTTCTATGTACAGACACCGATGAGTTAGGATTTTATTGTATCAATAAGTTATGTTTTTGTTTCAAACATTCAATTAAAGATTCTTATGGGAGGTACAAAAATGCGACCTATAGTTTTAACAACTTTCTCATAAAAAATCGGTATATCGGTAAATAATAGGTATATCAAAACACGAACATAATTCAGTGTGTTAAGTAAATCATTCTGTGGTATAAGCGGGCGAAGCCGCGAGCGGGTCGCTAGTATTATATAATAGTGCTTCAAAAATATATATTTTTATCAACAATCATATAAACCAGACGTTTCGAATGTCATTCTTTAGCCAGGGTCATACCAGCGCGATTGCTATATAATATTCGCAGGCAAAGTAATGCCTTGAGTTCATTCAAATGACGATAACTTTTTAATTTTAATGAACCGATTTTGATGAACTAAACTTTAGTAGTTAAGTTGAGTTAAAACAAAGCAATTGGTGAAATTTTCAAGTAAATCGGTTCAGTACTTTCAGAGAAATATGCGGACAAAAATATGTCGACAGACAGACAAGAAATTCAAAAAAAATCTTTTTGCTTTCTATTATTCTTTTTAAGTGTCCCTCTATCCATTTCAGTCAAAATTACTAAATGTACAGACAAAATATTTTTACTGTCTTATTATATATAGAGATAATTTAGCTGGGCTATTATTTTACATAGATATATAATAATCTGGAGATTCATCAAATATTTTTCGTTGAAAATTTTTCACTAAGGCGGTATTTTATTATTTCTTACAGTTAAGCTGGACTGTATTGGTTCTTCGTGAATGTTGCAGATTTCAGTTTTTATATGTCAATGAAAAATGCTCATGACGCTTAAAAACTTTGGTTACAGCGGCTTCTTTTTATTTCTTGTACCTAGTTCAGCTGGACTGTTGTGGTTACTCATTAGATGTCCTAGGTCATCATTTTTTTTAGTAATTTAAAAATGATGAGGATAATTTTTAAGTTACTAAAAAAATTATCAACAATTTTTGTTAAAGACTATTACTAGTTGATCCTTTGTTTACATAGATTACTATGGACTTACATCAGACATGGAAGTGGAAGTCCTCTTCTTCTTTCTTATAGGAATAAAATATAGCCTACATCCTCCCTAGGTCTAATAGCTACATAACAAAAAAGTTTCAGTCATCCAGTCCAGTAGTATAGAAGATGTGGCTTACAAACAATTAAGAATCCCTGTTTTATTAGGTACTTTTTTATATTACTCTAAATAGTGTTTTTAATTAGAAATACCTTTTTTAACCGTGTAGATGACTTCTGAGGCGAATAGGCAATTGACATTTAATTTTATTTGACTTTTTGATTATATTCTTCAGTTTAGAAAACCTTCAGGGTGGCCACGACTTGTTGGCCGTACTGTAGTGTAGGGTACAGAGAATGTAATTAAATGGCCTCACAAACAAGGAAGATATTTGTATAAAGACAAAAATGTAATCATGAATTGTAGGATTTGATAAAATGGACACAAGAAAACTTATGAACAATTTGATATTAGGCCCCTAAAATATTAAAAATTATGCTAATAAAAATTTATGTAAGTGTTAATTGATTGGTAGAAGACAATTCTTATAGTTAAGTTTAAGGAGGTAAAAATAAATTTATTTTTATATAAGTAGAACTTTTGTAATTATTTTAGTAATATAAATGATTTTGCATCCAATCAACCTCTAAGAGCTTTCAAGGAAATGGGCACTATATTGAATTACTTGTTTACAATGAAATTCTGTCGCTTGTAATCTTAGTTTTATAAATAATAACTAATTCTTAACAAAAAATTAACTTCAACATACTCATATATATACAATTTCTTTCAAGTCACTTAAGAGCTTCTGAAACCTGACTAACTTGTTAAATGAAGAGAACAGAAACACCATATTTCTAAAAGAAGCGCTTCGGGAAAGGATAATAAAAATCAAATTGTATTTTAAAATTTATTAATTAGAGACATTCACACATCAACATCAAATTTCAGCAAGATTGAACATTGATAAATATATAAAATAGTTCAATCGCGCAATTTAAACAACCATTATTACTATTATGTTTGTAGTAACGTGAGCAGTCAAAGTAAAATATATCAAATTAATATTTTTGCAATATATAATAATATAAAAAGATACATACTTCGAATTGGCACTTCTGCACTAATATGATATTTGAACGAAGCAGAGACAATTGGTAAGAACTTTCAATAGTTGTGCTCCTGGCTAATTTAAAAAAATCCTATAAAAGTATAAAAATTTTGAGCGAATACAAGTCTTAAGAACTAAATGGTTAGAAGTTATTTTATATAAAAGCTACAAACCTAACAGCTTAACCAATAAGATCACAAAGTATCAGCAGGCTGGTTCACTCTATAGCGTGACATCACTCTCAACATTCAAATGTATAAATGTAAAAAAGGGAATGAATACGTTTTGGATATTCGCATTTGATATGGAATGTCTCACTCGTATTGATGTGTTGCTAATTTAACTTGGGAGTAATACCCCCGCTGTTATGCAGATGTGTCACTTCAAAAATTTCATAAAAAATGTATAAAATTACAAAAATGGATACGGAATGGAAAATAATTTCATCGGACACGATTATAGAGTACGACAATAATTGTATAGAGATATCAAATCTTACATAGGTACAGTCCAACGAGCGACGAGTGCTCGTTGGTCGTTACAAACACTACACGTCTAAATAGTACAGATTATAATAGATTGTTGTTTGTATATGCATAAAAATTGTATAGATTAATCGAAAACTTGGCCGCTAGTAACCAGTCCAATTCACATTGAAGACAATTCATTCAATGAAATATATTTAAAGAGACATGTCGACTAAATTCTGTTTACTTCGCTCAAATTTGGCGGATGATGGGCGAAGCGACACTATCAAATACAAAATATATCAAAATAGGCAATCGACACGGGGCGATTTGCGCTTGTCTATAAAATATTCCAAAATTCACGTTAGAAAGAGAGCTCGAATCCAAAATTAATTTATATTACTATTATAATTAATAATTATAAGGTGTAAAAATAACACAACTACATAAAATATACTTAAAAAATTAAATGAAATCAATTATTTTCATATCACTTATAACAATATACAAATGCAATTTTAAACTTTTATTCGACAACAGAATTTAAGAAAAAAATATGTTTTGTGAAAACGTAATTATTCGTATATACATAATAATAGTCTCATCATTAAAACCTATATTAAATTTATAACTTTTGAGTGACAAATGTTTCTTGGCGGGCCACAGCGGTCGCTACCAGCTCGTAACCGGAGGAGCAGTACCGCAACAGTGGCCGCGACTCGTAATGCATATCCGCAGATTATTTCCTACATCTTAATCGAATTTAGTTTTACAATATTCCTATATAATGGGCGCCGGCCGCCGGCCTCCCGTTGTATATACTGCACGTTCGCAAAACCAACTTCCTCTCGTACAGAAAATTGAAAGATTGGTAAATTCATAATATAATTCTCTAAATAATGATATCATAAAGGAGTAACTAGCGTTCGCGAAGTATCCGAGGAGGGACGTAACTAATACCCCTGTAATCATGGCACCAACTTAACGCACCGTATACTGCTACATAACTTTGTTATAATATATATATAAAACCTTAATTTTACAAAAGCAAAGCACGCTAACTTAAACTACACTAGTCGTGGGTGGTGTGAACGTTCGATGTCGGCATCGAACTAGGTTCGATATCGTCCGGGAATACTCGCTATTCGGGAATAAATAAAAGGCTCGTCTTCAAATTAGCGCCCACCGTCCTCCGCCCGCTGCCGCCCTAGTCGCTCCCCGCCGCCACCACCGCCGCGCTCGGCGCCTCCTGTTGACAAATTACATATGTTATATATATGTTAGCAACCCACCCGCGGCTTCGCCCGCTTAAACTACATAACTATTTTTTTTATCACTTTTAAGTGTTATTCCACACTTAGGAAAGAAGTTTTAGAAAGCGTATAAAAAAAAATAACGTAGCGGAATTTGCACCCGTGCCTCTTGGAAGCCACCCAAGGGCTCTGCCCATTTAACTAGAACGTATGGCTTAGTAAGTAGTCAGAGCGCTTGGACGGTTTCCAAGAGGGAGGGTTCAAATCCCGCTACGCTCAAATTTTATATATTTTCTGAAAAGTATTTTGGATAATTATAAATTTACTAATCTGCATAATTTTCGTTGTCTAATAATAATAATATCATATTAAAAACAATATCTATACCTATATTAAAAAGTAGACTTTCAGACAATGCTATAAAACAGTTATATTGTTTCATCTCACCAAATTATAATACGATAAGAGTTTCTTACCAATTCATTGTTTATTTCTGGCACTGAAGGAATTTCAGGAATCAGTTCAGCAAGCTTGTCAGAGACTGGGGCGGGCTCCTACAAATTAGTATCGGTAAATGTATTACTAATATTGGTATTCAACCAGTTTAATGTTGAAACACAATTTATTATTTGTAAGTTTATACAAATATTATATGTATATACAAACTGAAATGTGTATGTATAAGATAATTAAAAGTGCACAAGAGACTAAATATTGGGTTCTTACTTTATTTAATGACGCATACTACATTGGTGATTATTTTTTTTATAATATACTAAGAAATACAAGCAACAATCGTTATTTATTTTTAGTACACATTGTAATGACCGTGAACATGCCAAGTCGAATTAATACTATTCCATATCACGTTTAAAAAAATTCAATGCAATGCAAAAATTACGTAAGAGGAATATGTAAAAATACTATAATATATCATATTATAAATAACATAAAATAAAAAAAAACATTCCAACATCATTTTAAGTGCCTGTGCAAATATGTGATCATAGAAATATAGGTGATGTTAGCAAAAGCGGAGGAGGCATGCTGTAAATGGGGAAGGGGGAGGTGAAGGTGGGAGTGGGGGGAGGTCCAGGTCAGGTCATTCATGCTCAGGGGTCTGTACAGTGCGGAGCCTCGAACAGGACACTAATCCTCTACTAGGGCAAGACCGTCGTATTCACCTGCGGAGTGTCGCCGAGCGCGTCGACGTCGCCGTTAGTCGTCACCGCGTTCTCTTCGCTACGGTCGTCGGTCCCGTTTTCCATATTGTTCGTTTCGTTTATTAAGTTATCCGTTTCCGGGACTCCATTGGTCAATTTGCTTATAGCGACATTCGTCTCCGCAGACGTAGCGTCGGTCGTCGTTTCATTTGATGCGTTGTCTTCCTTAACGCTTTCGGTTTCTTTTTCGTTGTCGTCATTTGCAGTAGGCGCTACTTGTTTTGTCAAATCGGCACCGACGGAGGTTTCATCAAATTCTGGTTTCGCATTGTTTATGTGGCTATCACTCGAAATATTTACATTGTTCGTATTTATATCGTGCGACTCAGTTTCTATTTCCGCCGGAACATCAGGCAGAGCGGGCTCGGCCGGGTCCTCGTCCGCGTCCGCGTCCGTGACACTGATGGACGGTTGTAAGGGTCTAATTTCAGCGTTCTGGTTAATCACTGGGAGACTGCATTCAGATTCATTGGTATCGATCGGTTGTGTGTGTTTGTTGGTGGGTTCGGGGGTAGTGGTGGGAGGGGTGGTGTCGACAAGTGCAGGGTCAGCAAGCACAGGCTCGGCAGGTTTGGAGTCTGCAGGCTCGATGTCGGCGGGCGTGGGGTCAGCGGGTACGGGGTCAGCGGGTGCGCAATCGGCGGGCGAGGTGTCGGCGAGCACGGGGATAGCGGGCGAGGTGTCGGCGAGCACGGGGACAGCGGGCGAGGGGTCGGCGAGCACGGGGACAGCGGGCGAGGGGTCGGCGAGCACGGGGACAGCGGGCGCGGCGTCAGCAGGCGCGGAGTCTGCTGGCGCGGAGTGTGCGGGCGCGGAGTCAGCGGGCGCGGGGGTGACGGGAACAGGTTCGGCGGGCAGTTCGGGCGCCATGGTAGTAGCGGCGAAGGAGGCCACCGACGAGGGAGGGGGGTTAGCGGGGAGCGGTGGAGGCGTAGGCTCAATTAAAGGCATTTTTTCGACACAAACCTCTTTCTCGACAGGGGTTTCAATGATGGGAGCGGGCTCCGATTTTTCGACAACAGCCTCCTTAGGCTCGCTAGTCTCGAGCTCGGTTACGACCGGCTCGGGGGTCTCACTCTTAGGTTCCTCTGCGGGGAGGCCATTGACGACAGGTGACGTTTCTGGTGCAACCTCAGCTTTAGGAGTCTCCGTCCTGTCGTTTTCCTTGTTATTAGACACTGGTTCTTCCAAAAGAGGGGATTCTTCTTTCGGTGACTCAGGTGTCATGCTGCCATTCGTAATTGGTTCAGTCACCGGAGTCTCTGGTGTTTTTTCATCTTTAGCCTCAGCTTCGACAGTCTCTTCGGGTACGATATTGTTTTTCTCCGACTCGGGACTCTGCTCAGCCGACTGAAAATAATTGTTTATTACAATGTTTATTTAAAAAAAAAACATTAAAATTACCTTATTAAAATATAGGTTTCCTATTCTTAATTATATACATTTTATTTATATTGTTTAAGAAAGAGAGCTTATCAACATTTCTTATTACTTGTTTGATAAATAAAGTGAAACGAAATGAAATCGAGATCTATAATATAACCCATTTATAGCGCATAAATTTCTTATGCATGGCTAAACATTTTATGTAAGCTGTCCTTCAAGGAGTGTGGTTGGTAGATTAATTACATCATGGGGTTTACACTTCTATCAATTTTTCTGTTATTAACAATAAAAAAATTGACTATCATATTTTGTGTGTTATTAAAGTCACAGTCGTGTATCTAAACTATCCCGCACATTAAAAAACACTTCCGTACCGCACTTTCCACCAAATTGTGGAGACACTGCGTATTGAGTGGCGGAATTAAATGCCGCGCTTTGATTCGTTGCCAGAGCCAAGAAATGAAATATTTAAATATTGAAATATTTTCTGGAGTGGGAATCGAACCCACATGTGTCGTGTTTTCAGTCGCACGCTTGCGTGACCGTGAGACATGACTGACCTCAATTTCTCTAATTTATTGATCTTAATATATAAAAAAAATGATTTCAATGGTCACATAATCTTTTATCTCATAGTGGCAGGCAGAATAACATTTGAAAAAGTAAACAATTCATTATTAAAGGTCATTGCCGCATTCGCTATTATTTTTATATATCAAATATAAAATTTTGCCAATGTTGCCATGTACTGTATTAAATTTGTTTACATCTCTAATTTTTTTTTCACAAATTAAAAATCTTCGTACTAAATTTGTTAACTAAAATACTCTATTCCTCTCTCAGTGACAAAATAAATATGTTGATATTTAAAAAAATATATTGTTCTTTCTGAAATACGCAACCAACCGCAGAAACCTGGTAAATACCTGCGGAGTGATATCGATACTGGCAAGGTCATACATATAGTTTTCTACGTTGTAATTACCTACAAATACAATATAAAGGAAAATAGGTAAAACACGAGATGAATGATCGCTTCTCATTAACTATTCAGTTTCCGTGACTAATTATGAGATCGACGGATGAATCAGTCAACCTTTGAATAGTTAGCGTGCCGTTAACTTATTGGCACGCTGACATGATTCATACAGTACACAACGCTCAGTAATACCATAAATGACAATTATAAATTGGCTGACATGAAACAAAGAAGTTGCTCTAAATCAGTATTGTTTTTTTAGCTTCACGCTGTATCCCGCACGTAGCAGGGCAGGTGGGAAACGTTTCCATTACGACACTTACGTTCCTCATTATACGCCGAATTCTCCGAGGAATTGCGTGTTTATTGGCGGATCTCAACGTCGCGCTTTGCCTTGTTCACAGAGCAAGAAAACGAAAATGTTAAATATTTAATTCCTTCGAGAGGGAATCGAAACCACAACCGTCGCGTTTACGGTCACACCCCTGTGCCACCGGATCACAATGGCCGTTTAAGTACGTTTCTTGTTATATATATAAAAAGAATATGAAAAAAAAGTGTCAAATAAAATACAGTTAAGTTGCTTATTATAAATCTGTTTTGTATTCTTGTATCACTTAACCAGACTTCCTTATACAACAATAGATTACGGTAATTTGTCGTTCTAACCATCTTCAGGAACACAACTGCTAATATTATATATTATATTAATATAATAACGCTGAAAATTTGATGGAACGCGAACTAACCTCAGGAACTATGATCGACTTATGAAGATTATACAGACTATAGACATCAGGTTAATCGTTTCGACGTTACCCACTCCACCACTCCATTACGGCCAGAGTTACTTTGGGTACTTAGGGGTACAAAGTTATCTATACATATAATAAAAAAGTAAAAATGGTGTGTCTGGACATTGAATATATTTACAAAATAATAATTGATGTGGTTTTAGGAACAGTAATAGAACCCAAATTCACAAAAAAATTGGCTGTTTGTACGCGCTAATCTCCGGAACTACTGGACGGATTTGAATAAAACTTTTTAGGTGTATAGCTATTAAGTCTAGGTAACATATAGGCTATAGTTTATTTTGAAATCTGGATACCTGATGTGGAACCTTTACAGCCTATCTAAACTACAAGAGATACAAATATACTGTCTTAGAGAAAATTTAACAACATGACAAACAATTTCCACTCACATAACAAAAATGAAAGTCAGGAGTACCTGACGTATAATGAAAAGTATATTATTGAATACTTTGTCTCGCCCCTGAAGAATAAGTACGATCTTTGAGGGACGCTAGTGCATACCCCGATTAACACAATTCACTTGCTTTTATAGTCTCTTTTACACGAGTTTTCTAACAATATAATCAATATCTAGTCTCAACATTGGTCTGTTTCAAAACAATCAAAAACCCTTATAGAAATTACAATAATGTAGAAAAAAAAAACACTAAAATTCGTTATAGTTGTCAGTCAATTCTGTTTATTAAATGAATAATCATGTAGTTTAAGCGGGCAAAGCCGCTAGTATTTCATAAGATTGTAACACACATCTTAATTATTGACTGTCTATATTTGAGCTGGACGGTCGTATAATATTGTCATGGTGTATATATTTAAACGTAACTTATACAAAAAGAGCAAAAATTTAAGTCACTTTACTCTTCGCTTACATGTGTCGTCCAATATCTCATCTCTTTATATAACTAAAATTCGTTGAACGCGAAATACTAGGAAATAATTGCGTCAACTACTGAGAATGGACGTCTGATAAAAAATTTAATTTTGATTAGCTCTCCAAGTTCAATGGAACGGGGTATCTCATTAAAAAATAAACACAAACGGAGGTCGAAAGTATAAACGAAACCAATGTCCGAAACGAACAACAATATGCACAATACGGCCAACATCCTCGCGTCACGCACAGGAAGCAGCTACCTGGCATTGTTCGACTCGCACATGTACGCACATAAATAACATAGTTTTTGTCAGTTTTAGTATTGTTTCACTGAACAAATACGAAAGCATAGTACCGTCGTAGTCATTGTCACACAAAATATTATTCTATTTTGATTCCATAACGGTAGCCTGTTAGGTGTTCAGATATTTATTAAGACTTATATTGATTTATACAATTATTTATTTAAATATATTGAGATTCATAAAATAAGCACTTTAAAATGACCTTTTTAAATAAGTAAGTACATAAAAACTTGCATTGTAAATTTTCAATAATCCTAAATATGTATATATGAAGGGAAAATAATAATTATAAAATACGCATAATAAAGAATCACACCTCGTTTTGCAATCATTTTAATGGTATTGCAATAAAAATATCAAGCCCTTTAAATGTTTGGTGGAAATTACTTTGTGTTCCGCCCCTCGTCACGCGCGAACAAAGGGACCCGACAATTTCTATAGTTTATTCGAAATTAACCTTTATCCGGTAACGGTAAACTCCCGGTGAATCAGCGACACCTCTTCAATGGAACACAGACAGAACTATGGCGACGGGGTTTACGCTCTGCATAATATATTGATTGTGACGATTACTTTCAAAATATTCATTTAAACAAATATTTAATCCTTAAGTTGGGAAATATAAAAATTATATCAACGCATATACCAGGGTAGTGTTAAGACACTCCGTTCCCCACTTTCCGCCGACTTTTTCGAGACAATTGAGTGTTAAGAGGCAAAACTCAACTCATTCACGGCCGAGCTTTTCGGCTTTTGCCAGAACGAAGAAAAGAAAATATTAATAAATAATAACTCCTTCGAACAGTCATCGAGTGCACAGCCGCGTTACAGCCACACCTTGAGAGCCCCTGCACCACACCGCAACGGCCTCAGTATAACAATTTTTGTGTAAACTACAAACGAGACTTACAAAGAACAAACCAACTACAACAACAACTAAATTATACCGACTATAAACGCCTATAGAGAAAAGAGGTCCCAATGGAGGGCATCAGAAACGACACGAACGCCACTCAAGTGGTCGCATAGCAGCCAGCAGCGTCGTGTGACCGACGGAGCACAATTTGCATGAGCAATAAATAATGGAGATAGCGACTAGCATCTCGCATCTCGCATCTCGGCCGCTCCTGGCGCACTCTCTGTCATATACAAGTCATAGCTCGTATTCGCTATCGGAGGTTGTCGCCCCGCCGCCGCCGATTACACCAATCGCTCTGAATACATATCCCACTTACCTTCACTTCACAAACATTACTGTCTTTATATATAAGTATACTAGTATAGCTGTAGATATACTATCTGCTGTTTATTGCTAAAACGGGTATTTATTATAGACTTTCTTAAATTATTTCACAAAATAATATATTTTTGTATTGATATTAAAATCACGAGATGTGAAAACTTTTAAGTCGGATGACTAGCGAAAACTGTTAAGTGAAGTGAAACTGGGGTCGAGTAAAACTTCACTTTTATTTGCGCAATTAGTATTATACTCCACGGTTATAGCGTTACACGACCGTATCAAGATAAAACTAAAAATAATTTAATGAATGATTATTATTTTTTTTTTTATTTCCTAACTTTTATCATTGTTTCTAGTCATTATCTTAATATTAGATTATAAATAGAATCTAGTACCAATTACCCACCAACCAAATACATGACTCTGCCTGACCACTTAGTGAGAGGAGTTATAAATAATATTATAATACACACAGCATACCTTTGAAAGATATAAATTTATCAAAGTAAATGTTAAATATTTTATTAATAATATAGTATTTTATTTTTAATAAGTATACATGTGAAATTTAATAAAACAATAACCTAAAACAACAACCGCATTGTGTTGACATAGATCAAATTTTTGACCATCTCATTTATTTTTACTTTCAAGATCATACAAAAAAATAATATTTTGATTCTAACAGAGGCAAAATCAAAAATATATTTAGTTCAATAAGGTATCAAATAAAAAAAAAAAAAAGAAATCCTACATGATATTATGTTATTAAACCAAAAAAAAAAAAAAACTTGGGAGATATATCAGCCATATCTAATCCGGTTTCTCACGACCGACGAGCGGTCACAATCAGATCGTTGACATAACAATGGAATGATAACGTCAAAAGGAAACGAAACCCCTTCCTTGTTATATCAAAGCTGGTATTATGAAAATACTATAGATAAATGAGAGCACTTGTTATTACGCGGTCCGTCGTTTGGTAAACATGCAATATGAACTTGGCTCTTCGTGTTACTTATCCGGTAGCACGTACCTACTCCATAGCACACCATTGTCTACACTGTGCACGGTACACCGTGCTGTGAACACGATTAAACTGGTTCCATTTATAGATATCGGGATATCGGCTTGTTGTTTTTGGCTGTTGGCTTTAGGCATTGGAGTCTCATAAAGAATATTAAATCTTCTTTGTTACTTACGAATATAAAACGTTACAAAAATGGACAGTAACAAAACAAGTACAATCACGATTCTTTGTATAATAATTAAATATTATTAATTAAATGTTAAGTGATGAAGGGAAAACATAAATGTTTACTATCGTACGAGTGTAATATAACATTATATATAGAAAAAGTGTTATACGACATGCAATCATCTCAAGGAGCGGCCTTCGGGTCCGCGCCCACTGCAGGCCTCGGAAACCTGCCCCGGACTGCTAATTTTATTTTGCACACAAACAAGTTTTAATGCAAAGCAAGGAACCGATTGGGCCGATACGACCACGCTCGCAACTAAAATTATAAAATATGTGGATTTCCTTAACGTTTAGTGTTAAAGAATTTCATTTACGACATATTATAACAAAATATAAATTAACTGCAGCAAGTTAAAATTACTTCAAGTAAACGGATTAGTCATCAGTTTTTCGAACATGAAAAAACGAAAACTGGTGGGGGTCGGGTCGTAACGAACATATGTCACCACGTGGTGTTTCGCACCGTTACTTAGTATCGAATTATAAAAATTTTAAGACTACTAAAAAAACTACAGTCACGAGTATTAACGAATTAGCAGCGGTGACGACGCGATACGTCGATACCGGCGGCAGACGTTGTTGGCGCGGATATAGCACCATTTTGAATTATAATGCGCATTGTTCCTCGCCCCGCTTTGGGTGCAATGCACTACGCAATAGTTTCTTGTCGTAGAAATCGATTTCTAGCCGATCCATTGGCAAGGTTATATCCGAAATCGATTACTCAAAGCGAGTGTTTTACATTGATAATCAATTTTAGCTTTGTAAAGATTTCTAGAAACAACAAAAACGTTGAATACTGTTAATCATTTTATACAATCTTTTTAAAATAAAACAGCCGAAAACGAGTGACTATAATAATTAACAGTTAGAAAAAAATAAAAAAAGAATTACTAAACGCGTGTTACGGTTGATTTTACATCGCCATCCCGAGTTTCTCTCCGTCGGGTCAATGACTTGAATAATTAAGCAAACAATTTTAAGATTCGATCGCCACATGTTAAGTATATAAGATGTAACTCTAGTCGTAGTATAAACAGTGGTCTCGACGAAAGTGGGGCAGCCGGCGCAGCCATTGTGTAGTGACTGGTGACCGCGCTGACGGAATACGAATAACATGTACTACGCGGTAGAAAGTTATTGATCATCATTTCATTTATGCCACTCACTATTAGACACTAATGGAAACATAAATATAGACCTTTCACTACTTTTTGTTTTTTCTTTTTAGAAAATCATAGCGCTGCGGCAGCTTTTAAACTATAAACGAGACGATTTTGGATTCTATTCCCACTGGGAATAAAACATTTTCATTTCTTCGCTCTGACAACAAGACAAAGCGCGACGTTAAGTTCAACACACAAAATCTCTAAAATTATGCGGAAAATGACGAATTTTTGTTTTAAAACTGAAAATGTGTAAATTTAAGAGGCGATTTAACAACTATTACAGTTTTACTTTATTTTATACTGTCACTTACCTCTTCAGGTACTTTCTCTGGTTCTCCGTTTGTTTTAGATTCATCGTCTTTTTGTTTCTTTTCTTGTTTCGGTTTATCTTTTCTGCTGAAGCTTATCGATCTCAGAGACCATTTCTTCTTAACCTGTTTATTTATTAAAACATATATAAAATCTTTTTTTTACAGTTAATAGTCCTTTGTTAATGCTGAATGCAAATCATCATGTATTTTAAATACCGACACGAATAGCAATTGTTAATGGCAGTTTCAAAAAACCACACAAATATGTAATGTAAATGCTGACAGTTGATTTAAGTATTTTTAGAGTTATAAATGTAATAATGAAATTATAATGAGAAACGAAGCGACGAGCATCTTTGTTTTACAAAAAAAGATCGGTGCATCTGATCCGTTCATTGTTAACGTGGTCTCAAATAATCTGCATATTTTATACTACTATAAAATTATTATTCTCCTTACTTAATAATTTGAAGAGGCCAGTAGTGGTGCAGGGACACAATGTGTGACTGTAAAATCGACTGGTTGTCGATTCGATCCCCACTCGAGGAAGTTAAATATTTATTTACATTTCTTTTATATATTTTTCATTTCTTTTTATTTATATTTTCATTTCTTTGCTCTGGTGTCGAGGCGAAGCGCGGCGTTGAGTTCCGCCAGTCAGCACGCATTGCCTCCAAAACTTGGCGGAAAGCGTGAAGCATTTTTTTTTAAACTTTGAATTTCATTAAATCAATTTATCAATCATAAAAAACTAACTCCTAGTACAATTGTTTTAACAGTACAAAAAATAACGACATAATCAAGATTCTGTTACACATTTCATAGACATGAGTAACTTTAACGTTTTTTATCCTACAGATTAATAACTAAATTATTAAAGTATGAAGCACAACGTGTTTTACACAAGTTAAACTGTTTAATTGGCAGCTCCACTAAAGTATATATATATTAATTGGTTAAAGAATTCGCAGAGGAATGTTTTCAATTAGTGTTTTAAAGATCATGGAAGCTGCTGTAATAACTAAATTGCTTACTTAAAATTAATAAAAGTAATTGTTTGTATAAACTTCTGGTTTCGTTTCATGTACCGATAATAATTTTGAATTGTTTCCAGAATTTAGAAACGTAGTGTTGACCTGGTGAGAATAATATAATCATGATTCTATAAGCTTCCGAGTATTATAATATGTGATAAAAAAACAAATATACAGATGTATGTCATGGCAAAAATAAAATTCTATAATTTTTTCACTGATTTAAATTCAAATCAATTAAAATATTTAGGCAAAAGTTTAACAGTACCTTCTCCTTTTTGGGTTTCTTGCCGTCCTCGGGTGAAGGAGTAGATTCGCCATTCTCTACCTTTTGTTCGGCGTCACCATTAGTTACGGGTACAGCTTCTTTGTTATCCTCCTCTTGTTCTTTAGATTCCTTCTCTGTGGTCGCATCTTTCTCATTCTCTGGCGTACCGCTATCGAGGTTCTTCTCTTTATCCTATTTTAAGTGAAGAATAGCAACAGTTTAAGTATTTTTGAAGCATTACTCTCATTTCATTAAGGTGAAACGACATTTTTTTAAAGATTTCTAATAAATGTGGATTCGGAATACAAAAAATACAATTTATGAACATCATTACATATGAACTAGAAAAAGACATAAACCAGCAGCTTTATCACTTATTCTATATACAACATAAGAAATAATAATAGTGTAACAGACACTTTATCACCGTCTAAAAATAGTGGCCAGATAAGTAATAAATAAAGCTCCAATGGCTTTGACGTGCTACTGCGACGTTTTGTCATGCGGGTCGTCTGTTATAACATCTGACATCAATTATCGCAGTGAACACTACTCCCGGGCACCCACATCGCTTAAACATTAACATTTTTGTTCAGTCAATTGAAACTAAACAAGACAATAGACTAATTTAATGAACCTTTGTGTATATTATTTAAAAAAATATCTTTTGACACAATAA
>JAJHJA010001090.1:0-81283 GCA_021202915.1 Heliconius himera
TAATTGGAAAATAAAAAACATTAAAAATGTTAATAATAAACAAAACATAACACTATAATATCTTTGTAATGTATGAAAATGTTTTTTCTGTTAACACTTTAATTTCATTTATTGGTTATTATTATGCCAGGAGTATGGTGTGCAGAGCAAGGAAAAGCAGAGCCCCCATATGGAATATAATCAAACAATAGAGAACCTATCTATTGTACCTGTATAACAAATATATTTGCAAAATCATAATCTGGGGATTTGTACAACCACTAATAAAATATTAATTTACATACTTTATGTACAACCTTACGATCAGTTGCATATGGTGCTATATGAGTAGGTAGAGGGTCCTAAGTAACTTAGAGTTAAGACACCCTATTCCCCACTTTATGCTCAATTTTTTAATTATATGTTGAATGACAGATTTCACCACTTTGCTTTGTCTTGTTACCAAACAGAGGATGTGAACATAATTGAGCAACCGGATGGATTTAAATCTTTTGTTAATTTTAATTTAGTAGTTGATCAATCTGGGCTCTCATTGATTGGAGGCCTGTACAATTCATGTAGAATTATAATGGTTCAGTTTGGCTAAAAAAGAAATAATGAAATTGCTTCATAACAAAAGTAATTTTGCCAGGCATGCATTTTCCATTAAAACTTACATTGGGCTTCATCTCCATTCTTTGTATCATTATCAATATTATTTTCTACATCTTGATCACTTTCTGGGAGTTCTTCTTTTATTTCTGGTTCATTTTCAGGTGTCACCTTTTGTTTCTTTTTCTTTTCTAAAAAACAAATAAAATGACAATAATGTCGTTAAATAATAATATCTTCTAAGTTCAAGCTTCAAGTACAAAATTAAGTAACTTGTGCTTACTTTTTGGTACTGGAACTGTGCTTTCTTCATTTGCCCTTTTCTTTGCATCAATTGCTACATTGTCATCACTAGTCTCTTCAACATCTATTTAGAAATAGTTACAGTAAATTAGATGTATACTATATACCGCAACAAAAAAACATAAAAAATTGTAAAATAATATTACGAATGAAAGACGTAAGTTGGAGGTTACCTGAATTATTTTCTTGTGCGCCATTTGTCTTTTGTGAAATAAGTTTAAGCTTTTTCTTTTCTCGTTTTTTTATTTTCCTCAACAATATTTTATCAGGCGTTGGCATTTTACAAATGTGAAGTAAATATATTTTTTTATTTACTCAACTACAAATTCACGTGCGCCAAACGTTTTTCGGTTTCAGCGCACTCGCGTGGTAAATAAAACGTCAACTTGACATTCTAAATTTTAAGACAAGTTAAATGTCTACATGATATATGTTGTCTATGTAAATAATAAACAAGTAGTCTAAACAAGTTTAATGATTAAGTGTTTATAAAAATAAATTTTATGACAAACATTTAAAAACATATATATTTTACATGATGGTTTTGGTGTATTCTTAGCTAATTTCAAAAATATCACTTTAAAAATTAACTATATACATTTTTTGCAATGAAATATTTAAAAAAAAATATAATAAAATGTACTTATAATTGGTATGGTATGGTTCTTTAATTATGGCGTTTCGAGCGTGCCAGTTGAGCACATATCACTTCGCCAATGTCACGTTGTATGGAGAAGACACGTAGGAGGTTGTACGGTAAAAAAAAGAGATAATCACACAATAGGAGAATGCATGTAAAAAAAAGAATCCTGTTAGAAATTGCCTTCACCTAAAAAAAAAAAGACAAAACATCAATATATACATAATATACATAAGACAGTGTTAGTACTAAGAAATATTTAAAACAAAGGTGTTAGCTTACAATTTAATATTATTATATCTAATATATTTACATAAAAATTTACAAAGAGGACTAAACACAAACATTAACAAACATTGAACATTTAGGGGTCGGGGAACTTTATGAGGAAGGACATCGTATAAGGGACGGATTAGCTTAGGACAATTGAAAAGGATATGAGAAGGGGAACCATCGTCTAGGCCACATTCACACAGTGAATGGTCCCTGACCCTGATCTTGGCTAGGTGTACAGGTGTACATGAATGTCCAAGGCGCAAGCGACAAATAGTTGATATAATCCTCCGTTCAGTACATCTTTGAGAAAAAAACCAAGGTCGCCTGGGGATATTAGGTTGAATAGCAGCATAATGCTTACCTTTCTGCGATTTTGATAATTCCCAGAATTCAGACCATGACACATCCAAGTGAGTTGAAGCAAGAGACAACAGATCCTGGGCCGAAATATAGAAATGATCTAAATTACCACACTGGATGGCTAATTTTGCACAAGAGTCTGCAGATTCATTCCCACTTATTCCAGAATGACCTGGAATCCATGCCAAAGTAACCTTCAAGCCCTTTAGATGACATGAGTACAGTTCTTCACGAATCCTTAAAATAATTGAAGACCTTAATTTACTATGAAACGGATTTCCTCTTACAGCCAATATGCAGCTTAATGAGTCAGTACAAATAACAGTCTGTTTAAAGTCATGGGAGTCTGTGAACCGGATTGCTTCTAACAAAGCAACAGCCTCTCCAGTAAACACAGATGCTTCGGGAGGACATTTATACTGTAATATAATTTTGAATTTTGGTATCCAGCATGCTGCACCAACACAGCTTTCCTTTGAAAGCTTTGATGCATCTGTAAAGATGAGGACATGATTTGAAAAATTTTCATTTACTATGGATTGAAATTTTGTGTTGGTGTCAGCAGCTCCCTTGGTTAGGCCAAGATTAGTAATGACAGAAGGGTGATGTACTAGAGCCCTATAAGGCGTGCGGAATATAGGATTAGATGGAAAAGTTGATAAGGGATTAGGAAGAGAAGTAAATTTGAGGAAACTATTGAGCAAGTATGGAAGAGGTCTGTTTCGAGGGATTAAGTCCGCTAAATCAGCTAGCTTAGACCATAGGGGATGGGAAGACAGCTGTAACATTTGACCAACAAACCGATCAGATAGGAATTGGCGACGGATAGGAAAAGGTGGATCTACACATTCCACCTGCAGTGCATTAGTAGGGGAAGACTTCATTGCACCTATAATAATTCGTAGGCATTTGTATTGAATTTTGTTTAGTTTTTCAGTAGCAACTTTGTTAAAGGGGTCTAGCACTCCATAGTCAATGTGACTACGAATTATGGCATTGTACAGTAATTTTAGAGTATAAGGGTGTGCACCCCACCACACACCAGACACAGCTCTCAAAGCGTTGATGCCGCTTTCACATTTTTTACTGATATGTTCAGCATGAGCAATTCCGTTCAGTCTTTTATCGAGAATCATGCCTAAGAATTTAACATTTTCTGCTAGTTGAATTGTATTATTACCACAAAAAATTTGAAAATTAGGAATTACTCTCTTTTTGGAAAATACTAATGCCCGGCACTTTGCTACAGATAGTGCCAAGCCATGATCAGAGAGCCACTGATTTAAATAGTGTAAAGCAGTATTTAAACGATAAGTTATGTCCTCCACAGATTTTGAGCTGTAGTAAAGGACGATGTCATCAGCGTACTGAAGGATGTTACAAAAACTATTGACAGACAATTCGAGGTCATGTGTATATACATTATACAACAGAGGACTGAGAGCTGAACCTTGAGGCAAACCTTTCCAGACAAGTCTGGGAGGTATAGTAAGAAGAGGATGTTTAACAGATATCGATCTACCGGTCAGCAGATTACATATGAAATGAGTCATCCTCGGCGGAATACTCAGCTGACGCAATTTTTGCCTGAGTACCGGAAGAAGTACATTATCATATGCAGACGCAACATCTAGAAAAACACCAACCAAATACTCTCCTTTGGCATATGCTAGTCGAATGTCTGTAGTAAAAACACTGAGACTATCTGTGGTACTTAACCCCTTTCTGAAGCCAAATTGAGAGGATGATAAGATATTTCTGCTTTCCACTATCCACTCCAGACGATTTTTTAAAAGCCGTTCCATAATTTTTGTTACAGCAGATGCTAGGGCAATGGGTCTGTATGAATTAGGATCAGAGGGACATTTTCCAGGTTTTAGGATGGGAATAACATTTTGGGACTTCCAAGATTCGGGAATATTACCTGATTGAAATATTTTGTTTATTAAATTTAAAAAGTGCAGCTTAGACTTCTCATTTAGTCTAGCAATAAAAGAGTAAGAGATACAATCCTCGCCTGGGCTAGTGTCTCTTAAATCCGTTAAGACATTTTTGAGTTCTTCATATGAAAAACTAGAGTCCATTTCATACAAAGATTCAATCAGTGGGGATACAAATAAGTCACAAGACGGTACAAAGGGAGGAGCCAGTTTGTTAGCAAAATCATTAAGCCACAAAGAGGGATTATTGGAACTAGGACTGGGACTGTTGTTAAGAGAACGGCGAAATCTCCTAACATTTGTCCACACAAGGAAAGAAGGAGAACGAGGACTAAGGGATTCACAAAAATTGGTCCAACCAAGTTTTTTCTTTTTCCCAGTCAAGTTTCTAAACTTCGCATCTCTGCGTTTGTACTCAATGTAATTCTCCATAATCATACAGACTGCATATGACTCCTCGGCAGATTTACGCCGATCGACAGAATCAAAGCATTCCTGATCCCACCAGGGATTGAAATGCATCCAATTCTGAATGGAGTGTTTTTTAGGGATATGTAAGTCAGCTGCAGATAAGATGGCAGAGACAAAACGATCATAACAAAGAATGATATTCTCAAAATTACCGGACTCAGGAAGATTGCCCAACATGCAATCCACAGAGTCGGCATACTCATTCCAGTTGGCTTGCTTTAAATTATATTTAGAAGAAGAATTAAGAGGGGGAGCAGAGGGGTGTCTAGTATGCATAGAAAGGAGTATAGGGAAATGATCACTACCATGGGTAGAAGGAAGAACAGACCATGATAGCTGGGAAGCAAGAGAAGGAGAAGATAAGGAAAGGTCAACAGCAGTCCTAGGATTCTGATTTGGATTAACCCTAAGAGTCGGTGAGCCATCATTGAGAATGCAAAGAGATACATCATCAATCATGTCTACCAACGAGGGAGAAAATTCATCACAGTAATAACACCCCCGCAAAGAGTGATGGGTGTTAAAGTCCCCCAGAACCAACACAGGACTAGGGAGTGAAGAGATAATAGACTTAAGCTCAAGGAAAAGAGAGGAAGAAAGATGAGGGTTATAAACGGACAGGAAGGAGATATTGAAAGCCCTCACAGCAACAGCATTAATCTGTTGGCTGTGAGGAGGAAGAGGGATAAGGGAATAAGGAGAGGAGTGCTGGATAAGGATAGCACAACCTCCATACCCGTCATTTCTGTCCTCCCTTAAACAGGAGAAACCTGGTACCCTAAAGCGGGAATCAGGCACCAACCATGTTTCCGAGAGGGCAATAATGACAGGATTATACAGAGTAATAATGTTCAGTAATTCATGCTTTTTAGCACGAATACTTTGACTATTCCACTGTAGGAAGTTCAGTGGCTCCATTATTTAGTATTTTAAAGATTGCTAGTAAATTTTTGGCAACGTTGGACGGTATAGGGAGTTCATCAGCGGTTTGAAAGATGCTCACAAGGGTTTCAGTTAGTGCAACCAATAGATCTTTACTAGATTCTATTGGACTGTCAACACCTTGATTTAGAGCGCAACCATTAGGAAGGGAAGAAGGACAATTGGCAGTTAAGGCTTGATGAGCTTGTCTGTTATATCCCTTCGCTAAAGGAGCGCGGGGACGGGGAGACTGGAAAACTGTCTTTCGGTATGATTTATAAGGAGTGACAGGGGCTGGTGGGTGAGTTGGTGATAAGGGGAGGATGGGACGGGAAGATATTTCCTTAGCCATGTCAGCATAAGATCTGCGGACAGGAGGGAAACGAGCGGAAGCCTCTATATAAGATATACATTCTTGCGACATAGTAATTTTGATGGACTGTTGCCTTGCAAACTCAGGACAGTCTTTATCTGTTGCAAAATGTTTACTCTCACAATATAAACAAAAAGAATTTTCCCTACTAGTGTCACATGCATCACCATTATGGGACTCGGAACACTTGTAGCATCTTGGCTTCGATCGACACTGTGATTTTATATGACCAAAGCGACAGCATTTTAGGCATTGGATGGTGGGATATTTGTAGGGTTCAACTGGGAGGGAGGAATGGTACGAAAAGACCCTTTCAGGCAACATTTGACCACGGAATGTAACTACAACCGACTGAGTCGGGACCCATGTAGTCACACCCTCACTAACACACTTTTTATTTAAACGCCTTACTTTTATCACTTGTACACCACCTGAGGGAAATTCCAAAGAGCCTACAAATTCGTCTAGCGAAAAATCTACTGGAACATCTCTCACAATACCCATTCTAGTAATATTGAAAGTAGGGATAACTGCAACATACTTACATAGACTTAAAATGGGGTTAGATAAAAATGAATTCGCTGCAGTAGCTGTTGAGAATTCTACGCTTATTTTGTTGCGACCAACATTTTTCACACCATCGCTGGTGATATTAGATATTTTATTTATGTGTAGGAATTGGCCAAATTTAATGGCTTTAATGGAAGTCCCTGCTGCAGGGTCTGGAGTTTCCCTTGACACACACACTATAAAAGGGCCTTTATCCGTATCTAGGTAGGATTTAGGACTTTCAGAGAGGGAAGGATGTATGTATAAATTTTGAATTGACGGAGTAGCAGTAGCTGGGTCAATAATTGTTTTTTTGATTAAATTTTCACTATGGGAAGGTGTGTCATCACCTTGCCTTTTTCTTGATGTCGTCTGCAGATCACATATGCCACCACCAGGATCAGGGGGATCAGGCGGATGCTCCGCATCCATTTTAAAATTAACTAACCTAACTTACCTTATACTTAATCTAATTATCAAAACACCACAAACACTAACACCAACCTAACACCTCAATAATACAAATCTTTTTTTTTTTTTAACCGCAATTTCTATTAAAAATGTATGAGAAAAACACTAAAAAACTAAACCCTCACTAACACGTGTGTTAACCAAAACAAACGTCAGCAAAGTCCTACTTATAATTTATATGTAGCTACGCAAACATCGATCGCAAAAAAAGTTTATAAACATAACGTCATTCATGTCATTAACATAAGTTTGAAAAATAGCCACGAAACGACGTTAGATATGTTGCTTATTTTGGGTTATAATAATGTAAGCATGCACAGCTTAATTCTCCAATGATACATCGAACTTTTGAACATTTTTTAATGTCAACCAGTTTCGAAATAAACTTGTGTCTTTACTTAAAGGCTTTTCTCATGAGGTGAAAGGTACTTCGTTCAATTCGATCCCAAGAAGTTCGCGCATTAGTATCCCAACAAGTTTGCGCATTAACCACATAAAATTCCCATTTGTTCCAGCCAGTCTCCCAAAACAGCCCAGTATCAGCACATTGGGCCTTAGTGTATCGAGTGACTGCCAGTATCGCGATCATCTGCAAGGCCAAGTTGGCCTCAAAGAAACTGGGGGTCATCAACAGAACGTGACAGTACTCCACGCCAAAATACCGATTAACCCTGTATAGGGCCCAGGTTCGGCCTCATAAGGAGTACTGTTGTCATTTCTAGGCACCAGCCTACCTACACCTTAGTATCAGCTTGACCTATTTGATCGCATACAACGTGGAGCCGTTCGAATCATTGGGGATCCAATGATCTGTGCAGGGCTTGACACATCGGCTTTGCGTAGTGATGTCTCCTCGCTGTGCGTTCTCTACCGCATTTATCATCGGGAGTGTTCTGGAGAACTGTTTGACCTGTTACCTGCTGCCGAATTTTCTTACCGCACAGTACGTCACAAACTCAAGTATCATCCACACTATCTGGATTCGTGGCACTTCACTACTGTGCGGTTTCCTAGGAAGTTCCTTCCGCGCCACTCAACTATGGAATGACCTACCTGCGGCAGTGTTTCCAGGTCGATACGAACTGGGTACAAAAAGCGCGTCTATCTCCACCTTAAAGGCCGGCAACGTACGTGTAGCACCTCTGGTGTTACACGGGGTCGTGGTCGGCGGTAATCACTTACCATCAGGTGACCCGAATGCTCGTTAGCCTTTTTCATAAAAAAAATACCAGTGCGATTGCTATATAACATTCAAACTAATGCCCTGAGTTCATTCAAATATATAAACGCCGATAACTTTTTTTTTAATGAACCGATTTTGATGAATAAATGAACTAAAGAACTTTAAATGGTAAATATGTAGAGTTAAAAGAAAGCAATTGGGGAAACTTTTAAGTACATCGGTTCAGTACTTTCAGAGAAAAATGTGACCATACAAATAAACAGACAGACAGTCAGACAGACAGACAAGAACTGAAAAAAATATATTTTTGCTTTCTATTATTCATTTTAAGTGTCCCTTTTTTTTCAATGTTCAATATGTATTCCATTTTTTGTAGTTGATAGACGCCACTTCAATAAGTGTGCATTATAATGTCCAAGCTTATATCTCACAGCTAAATTTCAGCTTTACACGCTGGTTTTAAAAAATATGTATTTTTTGGTTATAAATTAAATTAAATTAGCTTCACGCTGTATCCCGCACACAGCAGGGTAGGCAGAGGGAACCTAGTGTTAAGACACTCCGTTCCCCACTTTCTGCCAAATTCTGGAGGCATTGCGTGTTGAGTGGCAGAACTCAACGCCGCGCTTAACCTCGACACCAGAGCGAAGAAATAGAAATATAAATTTAAGTAAATATTTCATCTCGTCGATTGGGAATCGAACCCACAACCAGTCGGTTTTGCAGTCATACCTCGTGCCGCTGCGCCACGACCGGCCTCAAATATTTTGTTTCGGCCTTTTGGTTATAAATAACAATTTTAGGAGATCTGACAATAATCACAATTTGCTACGACATCGTGCATTTCTGATAGCATTACTTTGACACTTTGGGTATATGTGTTCTGTGACTTTGACGTCCATAGATATTATCAACACTGTTAATCGTCTATTATCTATATAACCTATATTTCCTAAGAAGTATGAAGTTGAAGTATGACCATGTGTTATTGTTTTTGTATTTCTTGATACGATTGTGATTTAAAATAATTACTTTTGTTTTGACTGAATATAAAATTTATAATCTGAATTTTTAATAGGTATCAAATTAAAATAAAAATGTATTTTTGATGATAGAACAGTCTTAACAGTTTGTTAATAAAAATTGAAAAGTATTTAGAATACATAATTATGAGTGAACAATTTAAGAATAGAAGATTTAAAGACCTTCGTGGAAAAATTTCTAAACCCACTTTAAATGCTATTAAAAATATGGGTTTCAAGGAATTAACTGATATACAAAACGAGGTTTTGCCAAAAGCTTTAGATGGTGCAGATGTAGTTGCAACAGCGAAAACTGGATCTGGAAAGACACTAGCATTTTTAATCCCCGCGGTCGAATTAGTAACAAAATTTTTAAAGCAACAAAAGCAAGGTATGGTTGATAGATTTTAAGTTTTCATATTCCAAATTATAAAACTTTTTACTAAATTATATATATTCATATTGTCACCAACTAAAGCTTATCGCCTTTAAATTTTTATAGGCACACTTTGCATCATAATTTCACCAACAAGAGAACTTGCATTACAAACATTTACTGTTTTACAAAATATTCTGTCATATTATGAAATGATATCTGCGGTGCTAGTTATAGGTGGAGAAAATAGAAAAGCTCAGAGTGCACAACTTGCAAATGGTTTGTTTCCTATTTGATATTTTTTATTTCATGCTATCTAACATATGAAATATCTTTGTTATTAATACTATATCTAAAAATAAATGTGGGTTCAATTATTTTAAATATTCATGCTTACATTAAAGGGGTCAACATAGTAATTGCTACACCAGGCAGATTATTTGATCACATGAGAACAAAAGAATTTGATTATAGACAAGTCTCCTGTTTAATATTAGATGAGGCTGATAAAATATTCCAGTATGGATTTGAGGAGGATTTGAAACAGATCATAAGTCGACTTCCTAGTAAGATCATAACTATTGTATTCATATATTTTAAATTAATATTTTATAAAATTTGTGTATAAATTTAATATATTATTTTTCCTTTTTTTATTTAAAAAATATTTTAAAATATTTATAACTTATAATATATAAATTTGGATGTGACTCTTAAAGAAATGTCATTATTCCTCAAACATACATATTCATTACAGAAAATAGACAAACCATGTTGTTTAGCGCAACACAATCAGAAACAACAGAAGCATTAATAAAATCTGCAATGAAAGAGGAAGTCCAAATAATTAACGCAAATGAAGATAATGACAGAGCCACAGTAGAAGGTCTTAAACAAGGGTAAAATTAAAATTATGCAAATAAAATAAAACTTATAGATATGTATTGACAATAACTAATTTGTCAATAACAAATTTACTTAAAAAGTATAGTTATATAGGTTATGGTTGTCTGATAAATAATTTGAAAGTATTTTTTTATTTTATCTTCACACAATGTATCCCACATATAGCAGAGTGGACTTCTGCCCAAGATATTACAAGCATAAATATAATAATTATTGTTTTTTTATTCAACTTTATTTCTTTGTAAGGAAATAAAATTAATCTCAGAGTGGGGATTGAATCCACAACCATGGCACTTACAGTCAAATACAATCCAACCGCAGCATAAATTTGAAGAATTTGTTTTTTATATGGAAAATTTACCCATAATTTTGTTAACAGATACATTGTGTGTGAAACGGAATATCGGCTGCATTGGATACATAAGCTGTTAAAAAAAACACAAAACTCCAAAATTATGATATTCTTCTCAAGTTGCAAATCTGTTATATTTCATTATGAATTTCTAAACAAATATTGTGATACGCCAGTGCTTTGTATACATGTGAGTACATTTTTTAGCGGGAACCTAGTGTTAAGATACTGTTCTCCACCATATAATATTTTTGCTTATTAAATTACTTTTGAAAGTGAACTAAAACAACATATTCCATTGTTGTTTATAGGGAAAAATGAATCAAGCAGACAGAACGTCAACCATAGATAGATTTTATAATTCAGAGAAGATGGCGCTACTGTGTACAGATCTTGCTGCCAGAGGTTTAGATATACCCGCTGTGGACTGGATCATACAATTTGATCCACCATCAGATACAAATGTAAGTTATTTAACATTTTAATTTTTTGGGGAATATTTACTATTTAGATATTTTAATATGAATAAAAAACTTAGTCCTTTAAGAAACAAATTTGGATCTTCCTAGGTAAAGTATGAACAGTCTTAAAGTTTTTTGTGTGTTTTGAACAACTCACAAGGGTAGTTTTCTATTAAATATATGCTAAATAACATACTTTTTTTAATTATGAAAAAAATATATACTTATACAAAAACTACACTTTTTAGTAATTCAAAAGAGCAATAAAAACATTTGGGACTTACTTTAGAATAAATAATAGAATAAAAATTTTGCACTGTACTCTATATAAATTATATCTGTGACAAATTTTATAGTCCTCCATCTGCACTATTTTCGCCAAATGGGCTACAAAATGTTTCCTTCACATATTAATATATAGACATGACATGCATTTATTAAAATTGAAATATTTTAATTTCTTAGGAATATATTCACAGAGTGGGCAGAACTGCACGTGGCTTAGGTGCAGAGGGACGTGCAGTGCTGCTATTACGACCAGAGGAAATTGAATTTGTGAATTATTTGAAAGATGCCAAAATATATCTCGATAAATATGAACTGTGGAATAAGTACAGTGATTTGTCTTCTAAGGTTAGTACCCTATCTTTGTATGTAAAAAAGTGTTTTACACTGCGAGATGATTATTTTTTTACTTCACCTTTGCTTGTTTTCTACTTGAAAAATAATATTTTAAGTGACTTCGAATACTTAATTACTTAGTAATATTATTGTATCAACATACAATATAATTATCGAAATAAAGGTCTCGTGTTGTAGCGGCGCATCGTCTGCCTGTTGTGAATTCGATTCCTACTCGGGGGAAGGAATTATTTTAATTTTTCGCTCTAGTAAGAAGAGTAAGCGTGGCGGAGTATTCCGCCAATCAATTCGCAATGTCTCCGGAATTTGGCATGAAGCTTCTTGCAGTATAAAGTGTGAAATTAAAAAACTTATATAAATCGTCGTTCATATGTATCGCTTTTATAGATAAATAAAGCAATGGAAGATCCACAATTCCACTCGATGGCTGTTGAAGCATTTGAAGGTTACATAAGAGCATTTGAAGTGAAAAAATTTAAACATGTCTTTAATTTGCTGAGCATGGATTTAGAAGCAGTAGCCAAGTCGTTTGGATTGAAAGAAAAGCCAGATATTGATATCCGTGAGTTCACTTTTCTTCTTTTATATTTTGATTTTTTATGCTCCACGCTGTGTGTACAGCAGGTATGCAGAAGTAAGCCAGTGTCAACTTGTTGTTCTGTCCGATTTTCGAGACAATGCGTGTTGAGAGGTGAAATTCAACGCCGCGTTTTGCCTCGTTACCGTTGCGAGGAAATGAAAATATTGAATAATTTATTCCCCCGACTGGGAATGGAACCAACAATCTTCGCGTTTACTCTGTGCCACTGCTCCACGACGCCGGAGCATTTTTTACTAAAGTATATTTTATAATTTAAATCTTGAATATACTTGAACTGTAACTTTATTATAAAATTGAATGTAGCATAATTTTGCTTATAATTTCTTAATTGGTAACATTTTTTTTATTACAATATCTTTTATCTTTTGTTCAGGGGTTGGATTTAGCAAAAAGCATAGACCAAGAAAAAGGATGGCCGCTTTATTGGAAAATAAAAGCACAAAACTATTAAAAACTTAATTTATTTTAGTAATGTTATTTGTAAATATGTAGTATTATTATAAATTAAATATATTATATACAGATTTCTTTTCTTGATACCTTCTTGCTTCAAAATTTTTGCAATGGCATTTAAAAACTGTTGTACCATATTTTTAGTAAACCATGTACAATAAATTATATTAAATAAACCTAGATCTGTTTATAGATCCTAGAATAATACAAATACATAGTTTCTTTTTAATTTTTACAGAGTAAGATGAGAATCCCATACATAATTTATAATTTCGTTTGTCTATGACTAGATGAAATAAGAAATTTTAATTTATAAAATTAAGTGGAGTTTAACTATTTACAATATCTTAATATATGAATAACACAAATACGTAATGTTGTTATAATCTTACACATGATATAGGAACTTTACATTTTATCAACTAATGAAGTACAAACTTTAAAGTATGTTAATAATTTTTAAAACAAATACATTTTTTGGCACAAGTACTATTGTTAAATCATTTTATGGAGTATCATTTTTTTTATTACTGCTGAATTGTACAGTATACATATATTAATTATTTTTGACGTGATAACGTCGTATAAAATGATAAACGCTGGCGGCACGCACGAAAAAGCAACGACTCTTTGTCACGTTCCGCCTGAACCGAGCGTGCAAGCAAGAAAGAGAAACAAACGATAGAGAGGCAGGATCGACCTAAGTAAGCATATTCGTCTCTATGCAATCCGATATCCATTCATTGTCACTTGTTATTCTGTATAAATTAAGTAAAAAAATATTCGAATTCACAAGTGTAAATAAATGTTGATTTATCGAAAAAGTTGTAGTTTTTAATCAACTGCTTTTTTTCTTTCTTCCTCATTTTAATTTTTTTACAAAACAATAATTCATTTCAATTCATAAAAGTAAGCAGTTTTTCATCAATTATCAATTATTATCGTACCGTAAATCGACTTTACAGGTAATCAGTAAATTTTTTATTCACAATTTCAATTCTAAAGCCTTTTTTGTTTTTTTTTTATTTTTCACCTCTTATAAAATTTAAGGTCGGAATTTTAAATGGTCAATTTTTGTATTTAACAGATTTATAATTTCATTAGATAAATATTATTAATAATTTCAAATCTTCAGCATTATATTTTAAATATAATCTGTTTCAGCAATCTTCAATATATAAAAAAAATATTATAAAAAAACTGTTACCACATTTGTTTTACAAAACACATATTATTACTAACATACAAATATTATTTAGGGGAAGTACTCATTTCATAAATATTATTCCTCGATAATTTTTCATAGCAGTCCTCATGGTTATGTTGATGGTTGACTGCATATATCATTGAATCAATAGTTTCAACGGTTGCCGGACACCTGTTGAGTGAAAAATATTGAACACATCTCCATGAAGTTTTCCCGTGTGTTGTAGAATGTTTCGTGTATACAAAATTCCTATGCACTAGTTGCTTATGACCTTTCCTACTGTAGATATATTTGTATCGAGCCGGCAACTGATTTTCACATCCATTTATAACTAGCGACAGAGCATCTGCAACAAAAACTTATATTCAATTTGACATAACCAAAAGATAAACATCTCTTGAATTTACAAAATATCCAGTGAAGTTGGGCTTCAAATGAAATAAACTAATTGTGTATACATTATTTATTCATATAAAACACTCAATAATGTCAAACATCACGCAGTATTATAAAAATATAATTTGATCATACATAATCTTAGCCGAATCCTTAAAATATCTATCACATATAGGAATGTGAATAAATCTTGTATTATGCTTACGTTTTATTGATACAGAGATCACTAATATCATAAGTAACCAGAAAGGAATTAACCATCACATGCAAATTTAGTTAAACTTATTTAATACAATAAATAGACTAGAATATGAGCATAAAAAGTCTTTAGAAATATGGCAGAGGATTGATGGCACATTGTATAGAGAATATAAAGCAGTGTATTGGCACAAACAGATTCTAAGTATCACAGGTTACCGACATTATTGTGCTTATTTTAAATGCTTATAGTTTCATTACAGTAACTTCAAGTTTGATATAATATATTCAATCGATTTGGTCCCGAAATTTATTGAATCTATGATTCATCTATTGACGCATATCACTTGGAAATATAAAAATATATTTTTCTTACAACTACATCTCTAGAGAGTATAAAAGCATGGACTTAATCTAGGGTGCGTAATAATCTCCTTGTAGTTGAGACACTTTGAACATATCACTGAAATGTATTTCGAAGCATGGTGACTTGCAAAATGGTAATTCACAGGCGCTGCACATGAACCTAGTGTCACGTCGTTTTCCTATCCGCCAACAGAGTCTACACGATCGTTGCGGATATTTCTTTTTACCATCTTCTTTTTGTGGAATTGTAACAAGACGGTGTTCCGTTGCATATCTTGGAATCTCCTCTTTTACGTTTGTCACTTTACCATTTACCAAATTCTTTAGATCCATGAATAAAGAGTTAAAGCTGGTGCAATCTGAAATCACGATGGCCATTTTCATTATAATTGATAGCAAAATAAAACTTTTGAGGAATTTTGACAATGTTGAAAATGCCATCGTGTTTTCATAGCATGAGGGGGTTGCAACAGAAAACAACATATGCTAGAAAAATAACAAATGATTGCATTTTCAACACAATCTCTATTCCTATTTACATAAAAGAAACATAAAGCACTAATTAAGCAACATCTAATAACTACTCATCCAATTTGGGATTAACTGGATAAACTTGCATTATAAAAATTTAAGTGTAACCCTAATTTAATAAGGTAGCCAGAAGGAACCTAGTTTAAGGACACTCCATTTCACACTTTCTGCCCTGTGCATGTTAAGTGGCAATGTTTGTTTTGTTAATAAAGCTAGGAAAAGAAAATAATGTACACCTTTCAGTGGAAATCAAACTCACAACCATTGCATCTATGGTAAGAAGGTGAGTTGCTATGCCACAACAGCCAAAGGTACCAGTGATATATTTTGAAAAATACATTCTAACAATCATGTAAAAATTCAAGTATTTTATTTATAATGCAAGTTAATGTGCAGATATATATTTTATAATAACAATAAAATATATTACTTACTTTCTTGAGGTGATTGATAATCCATGGGGATAATCAGATTTTTTTTTATTTCTCTCGAACTTTCATAGCTTTTGGGAGTAGTACATACAGCCGGGTCTGACACTATAATATCACTATCATCACATTCTGTTTTTAATGACAATTCATTTTCTATCGTTTGACTTTTACTATCATCTTTATCAGTACTTGGCTTTTGTATAGGATTTAATGATGTTGTAATTTCTACTGGATTTTCTTCATATATACTTTGAATGTTGTCAAAAGTTGTTTGTAAGATATTTGATTTATTGCTTGTCAGTTTATCAGATACTTTGGGTCTTTTGTCAGTGTTTAGTACATCAGAATAATAATTTTTCTGTAAAAATTCCTCAGATTTTCTTTTAAGACTACTCAGCCTTTGTAATTTTTCTATGAATTGTCTTTGTTTCAGTAATTCTATATCATTACTTTCTGATATTTCATTTGTAGCAGAATCATACATGTCAGAAGTACTTGATTCCGCATCTGGACTATCTTGAGATATAGTTTGCTTAGTTAACTCTTTATCATTATCAAATGAGTCTTCTTCAGTCTAAAATAAAATTGAAAAATTTATAAAATATATAAAGTACGATAGCATCTTATTTTAAATATGATCATTGTGGATTTTATTCTTATTTGCAGGAATAATATGTATGATTAATTTTCTAAGCTATGGTATGAAAAATACACAGCGTACCATTCTACCAACCAACTGTCTTATTATATTATAATTTATTCTAAAATAACATTAAGTATATTTGTTAATTATGTTTAGGTAGTTCAACATATAATAAAATGATACATAAATATTGTTTTTTTATGCAAAGAAAGAAATAATAAAGAATATTGTTTATACGTTTATAGCAAACTTACCTCTTTATTAGTTAATCCTTTAATTTGTAGAACTTCAGCAGTACCTATAAAGCTAGTGAGATCTTCTCTTTTTACGCTGACTTCTCCATGGTACATGAATTGTAATAAATCTCTCATTGCTTTGTGAGTGACATCCCTTAGTACTACTGTAATTTCAATTTATTTATTTAAGTTAATTCAATTTATTTATTAAAGTAATACTATTCAAAATGTTATACTTTGATTCGAATTCCCAAATCACATAAGATTTTAATATGATACATACCAATGGGATGTTGACATGGATTCAATTGGAACATTTTTTTGAAATACGGCGAACATATTGATAATATAACTTTGTGCGCCTGCAGTAAGTGACCTTCTACAGCAATAGTGACATCCACAAATTCACCGTTCCCCAACAAACCGGCAAAACCTTTGCTCAGGTTTCCGTGGAAATTGTTCCAAGACAATGAAAATTGTTGGTCCATTTCTATTCGCGTTTTGGTCGCATCTAAAATATTGTTTAAGTTAAACTTACATTTTAACATTAAAAGCTTATCTTGAACTTAAAATTTTATATAACTCACTTTAATCGAGATTATTTAAATAAAAAATATTTGCAGTTAATTGGATGTTTTCGCGAATAAGATGAAAGCAAAGTCTGACATTAGCAAGCGGCGCGTCGGGTAGTGTTGTCCACTAAAAGAAACAAACCGATTTAAAAATATATATCGGTTACAGTATATTTGCGATTATTTTTATAAAATATTATATAATATTTTATAAAGAAGTAAATTTTTAAGTAAATATTTATAAAGTAGTTTATACTCTGTAGAAAAATATTACATTACTTTTTTTATTTTATATAAATAAATGAGGTGTGAACTGTTATAATACAACAAGATGAGTTAATCATTAATGATCTTATTCTAAACATCATTCTACGTTTGTGTCATAAATTAAAAAGATAGTACATGGGCGGTTAAACGATAAAATATTTTACTCACTATACATGCCATTTTAATTTCACACTGTTTAAACTTAACTCTTGAAATACATAAGCATACTGAAGTAATTATTAATTAGTGTAATTTACCATATATTATTTTTAAGCTTAATTGAGGTATCCTACTTTCTCTTTTATCAATCACTCTTGCCATTTTTGTACAATATGTTGAGCTGTATTTATATTTAAGATGTTTTTACTAGTTTGAGCTGTAATTAACAACGTATTGCATTTTAGGAAGTTTAATTTTATTTAGATACTTCTTATATTTTATAATCACGAAACTTGAAAGTTATATGTGGACAGGTGAAAATAGTGAAATTATGATACTACGAAGCTGATCTGGCGGTAGAGCACGACGTGAAAGACAAAATTTTTGGTTACATTAATACATAATAATCCTTAACGTTCCTAAACTACCTAAGTACGTTTTTCTTGAATTTCCACGTGCCATTCAAGCGCGAAAGTGAGCTCCTTCATTCACCTCCACAGGTGTAAGGTATTTATAAAAAAATGTTTTGTCGATTACACCTTGTAAATTATAATTAAGAAAAATAATAAGTAATTTTTTTTAGAAAATAGTATTAACTAAACTTCGAATTTGAAATAAATTCAAACATAAAATTTAGAACTTTAAGGACAAAACAAAAATAATGTTAAAAATTATTGAAAGGGAAGTAAGCTACCGCAAACCGACATTTGAGTGATTTTTCGTGATAAGTAACGTCTAGCTGAAAATACCTCACTAATGGTTACACCAGTTTCCGATTTTAGGTGCCTCTGGAGCTGACAGTAAAATTGCACAAATTGCTTGAGTTGCACGACTTACAAATACCTACATTTCTAACTCAGTTACTAGTGATTTTGTTCGCTTTCCATTAGTATAGAGCTGGCTGAAACTTTTCAACAGTGACCGCAAACCAGTCTGGCTAAATTAAGTTTCAACACAACTTTGTAGAGTTGTAGTCATATATACAAGATGTACCTACATAGTTTAAATGTTCCTCTACATGACATTGATTAGATTAATTACTTCAAAATTAAAAAAATACTTACTTAGGAATTCATAACTTTCTTATAGAGCCTAAAATATGTTTTTAAACTGAAAAAGAATTTAAGTTTGGAACAACAACAATACATTTTAGAGATGTCCAGCCCAGTAGAAGTACCAATTAATAAAGCTTTGTAGTGGTACAGTCACCCTATTTCCTAAGATAGCCCAACCGTGACGGCGCACTTTTAATTTTCTGGTGTCACGAGTTATAGCGATAAGGCCGTTACCCTTTTCACCCTCTGACGAAAGTATGCTATGAATGGGCTTCTTATTAAAAGTGTGGAAAACTTTCATCATCAAGACAAAGTTTTTTCATTGTAATATTCACAACGTCACGAGTAATGGCGTTTCTAACACTATATGCAATAATGTTGCAATTTAATTTGTAATTATTTTTTTAGTTTCACGTTACAACCCGCACATAGCGGGGTAGACAGAAGGAACCTGTTAAGACACTCCGTTCTCCATTTTCCGCTGAATTCTAGGGGCATTTCAATAGCGCAATTTTTTTACTTTAATTTTATGACAGCATTGTTGAGTATCGTATATTGTTTCTGACTAAGCGCAGAGGGGGTTGTGGGTTTAAATCCTACCTCAGGGAATATTATTATTTCATCACCTAACACGTTATTTTTAAGTGGGAAACGAACCTCAAATACTTGAGCTTAATCCTCTTATCAGTCAAAATACGGGAAAACGTAAGTAACTCATGATGCTTTTAAAACATTTGTTATAGATACAGGGAAAGATTCCGATTCTTTTTCTTCAAATTCAATCCGCCGACGTTTCTAGTTATTTTTATTCCTTAAAATAAATTTGGTATAATATTTCATAATACGAAGTTTCGTGTATCGAATATGATATGTATTGAGCGTGGTATCGGAACGGTCTTGGCGGACCGCGGTCATTGGGGAGGCTGCCAGTGACAGGTAATCGATGTGGTTTGCTAGTTTATTTGGCTATCGGTACAGTTTTCGACATGTGTATCTGCTCGATATAATCGGTGCGGATAAATCGATATAATTGAGTATTCGAGCGTTAACTGTGCTTTTGGGGCAGTGTGATTTTGAGACTAGCTAGCTTATTTTATTTTTCTGTATTTTGGTTATATTGAATATCTGATATGGAACTGGGATTTAATATACATGGTCCGATTTTTTATATATTTTTGTTAGAAGTTCAAATATACGACATAATATTTTGATGGTAGCCGTCGTGGTGCAGGAGCTCTACTTGGTTCGATTCTCACTCAGAGTACAAATATTTTCTTTTTTTTCTTTTCTAGTAAGACTAATAATTAATATTGAATATACTATTTTGGAAAATTATTTAATAAGTCCATTTAGATAAAAAATAATAATTTTAAAATAACAGAACACTTAATTATGTACTTGGTCAATTTATTAAATTTTATAAAAAATAAACAACTCACATAAAATAGTAAAAAGAAAAAAAAATATATAATTTTTATTATATACATTTAATCTTTTATTCATAAATGAAATTCATAATATTTTTATTCTATATTCGTAAAAGTGGACCTGTAATAAGTTGAAGCGGTTCAGTATGCGGTCGGAATGGCCTATTGAGTGTTCACAATGGAGCCAATCACGCGGCCCCAACTTCCAAGACCTCTGGAAGCACGTCCCGCACTTCCGAGTTACCGGATTCAGTCGCTATCCCTGAAATTCGGTATTACCCGTAATTAAATATATTGTAATGCCAATGTCAAAAAAGTTTGACTAAAATATTTCATTTTTAAACGTGAAGTAACTATTGTAGAACGTCGATTATCTCAACTGATATGGTTCAACCGTACACATTTGGCAAACAAGGAAATGAAAATAATATTTACATAGAAAAATCGATATTTATTTAACGAGCCCGTAAACTTTTTGCGTGGACTTTATGAACTTTTATGTTTCTTCCATATATCACCCACTTACAAGACACTTCATTCTCTGTTTTTCATAAAAAAATAAGTTTACTTTAACTAACACGCCATTTATTATTATTATTTATTAAAGCTTCGTAGGGCTGTTATGTTTATTGATCAGATAAATGTTCTTGATTCTGTATCAATTTGTATATTTCAATATAAAACGCTCATCACACTCAATAACTTTTGTAAAGGATGTATTTAATTATTTACTTTACCTAGACAACTACGGTTCTACATCAGGTGTGGAAGACTTTAAAACAAAAATGCCTACTCCAGATCCTGCCTTGGCCTAATAGCTTCACAACAAAAAAAATCATTCCAATACGTCTATTAATTCGAATTTTGAAAAGATGTGCATGTACAGACAAATAATAAAAAAAAATCATAGATTCGTGTTCTGTAACTAATGCTATTATTTATATAATATTATGCTTATTTATTTTTTTTGTAAAAATATTCATGTTCAGACACACTCTATTACACATATTTAGTACTTACAATTTTTTAAAACATACTACATACGAATGACGCTTAAAAAATCTTAAGCTTTCGTAACCTTCCCTGGATTATTCGCGCGTGTATGTACTTTCTTACGTTTATGTACTTTCAATCCAGACTTCACTTTTACGCGTTAAAATCTAATGTGAAACACATAAAATGAACATTAGATCTCTTCCATTCTATTAAGTACCATCATACTAAGGTGCGAATGTAGCAAGTCAAAAGGAGAAGGGATAGAAAACTAGCAACTCGCGAGTTCGGCGTGCATAGTAGTTTACATATGCGGTTGTTCCATTGATCGATGTTCAGAATCATCAAGAATCAAGCATGTACTTCTAGGTATTTTTTACCCTGGCGAAATTCAATAATAATATATTTCGACTGTTATTTAATATTTACATTCCCCAACATACAATGCCTCCAGAATTCGACGGATAAAGAGGAACAGAGTCTCTTAACACTAGGTTCCTTCTGCGATATTTTAGGCTATTGGTCTGTATGCGGTTGATGCATAAAACGTCATTATGCACTTTCATTCAACTTAGTTGTGTGTGCAGTGTAAAGTTTCACCTTCATAGTCCCAAGATTGTCAGTCTACTATCGACTGAATCTATCAGATTGTGTGCGAAGTTACAGGTAGGTACACGATGTACAGTAAATAGGTCGCCTAGAAGTTTTGTTGTTCGAACGAGAACTTCAAATCCAATAGATATCGAAATGCTATTATAATTATCAAGTTTCAATGGAGTTGCTATTGTATTATTATTACCGTACACAGTACAGTATATACAAGCAGAGATCTTATTAAAAAAATATAACGCGAAAGCTTTTATACGTATAAAAAGACTTACTAAAAATTTACATAAATAATATGTATGGATGTAAGTTTTTAGTATCTGTTCTTTTTTACATAAAATATAGGTAACATTTTTCAAAACTTAGATTACTATTCAGATCGCGAAGCGTATTTATAAATTACCTAATAAGAACAGGATAATCCTAAAGTTTAGTTAATCTAGCAATTTTATTAAAGGCATTTGGTGTGTAAGCCTGTGCCTTAATTTTTATAAAAGACGGTTAATTAATAACTTCGTTATTTTTTTCATCCTTTGAGTGAAACGAATTAATAACTTCGAATTAATCCAATATCTGTATTGAATGGCTCCCAATTAAAGGAAAATACCGTGGATAAGTCTCCTCTTCAACTTTTTACAAAACTAGGGTGAGGAAAATTGAAATCCATTCCATATTACGTATATATTTTTCCTTTTTTACGATCGATTAAATGTTATATATATATATATATATATATATATATATATATATATATATATATATATATATATATATATATATATATATATATATATATATATATATATATATATATATATATATATTTTAGTCTATTTTTTTCTCTTAAAAGCTAGTGGAAGTTGAAAAGTGAGGTAAAAAAGGGTTTTTGTTTTTGTTTGTTGATATTTTTGAAATATTGAAATATTCGTATCATTTTGTGCTTTCGTTCCCAATACATATGCGACAGTATTGTGTGTTTTTTAGTCCTCACATTTTATGCTGAATTCAGGCAATATTCGTAAAAATGACGGACAATGGTATGCTTTTAGGTAAATGAAGGAAAATATTCCTATCTAGAGTGGTCATTTTCGTTCTGTTTTTTAGAAAATAACATATATAACCATTGTAAGCTTGCCAGAATAATTAGCTACTATTTTGCATTTTTTTTATTTAAGGCATATACTGAAATCCTTCCAATTGGAATTGAGCAGTGAGGTTTGATTTGCAAAAATGGCCGTACAGAGGGATTTTGGGTTTCTAATAATCCTTTACGGCCATTTCAAGTGTTGACGCCGCGGGCACTTAGTAATATCAATAAAGAAATTTAAGAAATAAAATTTCTTGATAAAAAAAACATTTAACATTTTCATTGATGTTTATTATGTTTCATTGCTTTGATGGAAATTTTAATAACATAATTTTGATATTATCTCTATATAATAGGTAACTAACATTCTTACCACCGAATTTTATTTATCTACAAATGGATAATAATGTAATAATGTGAGGCCAGTCGTGGCGCAGCGGCACGAAGTGTGACTATAAAACCGACTGGTTATGGGTTCGATCCCCACTCGAGGAGATGAAATATTTACTTAAATTTATATTTCCATTTCTTCGCTCCGGTGTCGAGGTTAATCGCGGCGTTGAGTTCTGCCACTCATCACGCAATGCCTCCAGAATTAGGCAGAAAGGGGAACGGAGTGTCTTAACACTAGGTTCCCTCTGCCTACCCTACTGTAGGATACAGCGTAAAGCTGATACAGTGTGAAGTTGGATAATAATGTGAAATGTTATACTCATCTATTTAATATATATTTATAAGTAGCGTTTGGCGTTGCGTCCCCTCTGGCTACCCGCTAGGGATAAAGCGTGAAGCTAAGCGTGTATACTCGTATGGAAATCTTTCTTTCTATCTTAAAAACTATAAGACACATGGGGTACTTCAAATATTAAAAAATAGTAACTAAATAATGCATATATTAACTTTCTACAATATAAAAGAGTTTTTTCAAAATGATCTTGTTAAAATTGATATGTATTCGTATAACTGATAATTAGAATAGATTAGAAGATATTATGCAGGTAAAAAAGGCATTTTCCTTTATTGTTCTCATTGTTCATCTCACCGCATTATAACTTTAGCCCTTAAGTACTTATAGTTGTAATATTAATTTTTAAATAGAAAAAGCGAAATCTAACGAAGCCAGCGTAGTACTTACACGTAGTATCAAAGAAGGCCCTTGGAGGCGCTTACAGCTGTCTGCCGTCGCCGTGGACGTCTCAGTGAGATAATACCTCTCCAGAAGGATTATTCCGTAAAACGATTTCGCTTATCGCCCGCCTCACTGCTGTGCTGTGTCGTTTGCGGAAGATTACGTGAGCGCCTGGTTTCGAATATAGACGAAATAAACAACATCCATTTGCATATCTAGGCTTTCTGTGGCGGTTTTAAATAAATTTTGAGGTAATTTTGTATGTTAACGGAAACGTTGCTGAGATAAATAGTTTATACGATTTCTTTACTTTTACATGGACTGTATATCATCATCCTTACCGTCTTACCTTTTGAAATTATTTAAAGGATACCGCAGCAAAGCAAAAAAACAAAAAAAAACTAAGAAATATCGATCTATCGAACGAAAAAATATCTTTTAAATATTCAGCTGTGAATTTAAAATAAAAAAAAAATTCCAATATAACTATGCGCTCCGCATTTCCATTTATCCCAAGGCATAAATAGCTAGAGGAGATTCCTCTTAAGCAGTCCTATGGCTGGAAACGTTAGAATAAGAGCATGACAATGCACTGGCGTGGGATCGCTAATGCCTCTCGGGTAGCGGATTAGTTCGTGGAATGGTGGCGCTCAGTCTCTCAGCTGAAAGCTGCCGGCGATCCGGTCGCACTTCACAATACAATCAAGCGCCTCGCAGCCTTCAATGAGACAAATTATCTGTTCCATTGTATCGTTTACGTAACTCGTGAATATTTAATGTTGTTGTCGTTTTATGTTACGTTTTTTATTGTTTGGTGTGGGGTGAATAGAGATATTTCGATTTGTGGTTGATTAAATAAGTTAATAAATAGGATATGCATCTAGCATTCGTACAAATCTTGCTATCATCATCATTGCAGTTTTTATGTTTGCAAGCTATGAATTCATTCAATATTTTCAGTTTCTCGATTTATTTTTTGGTTTGTTACAAGTTGGGAAACATTTAAATTTTATGAGTTCGGACTAAGTGATTGAGGTGGTTGTTGGTATGTTTCAGATTATCATGGCAAAACTTAAATGTATTTATGGAATTCTCCAAAAGTTTTGCAACTACCAACTCAATTACTTGATCTGAATCTTATTGGAAATCTATGGAATAAATACGAGCGAAAAAAGGACACCGATATCTTTCAAAATGTTAAAGCGTGGACTAAAAATATAAGAGTGCAAAAAAATATACTATATATAAAAAATATGCCAAAGACATGCAACAAGGTTTGAAAAAGGTTATAAAACAGACTAATTATTTTACACCACATTAAAACTCATAAAATAAGAAAAGTACAATGATATATATTTCTGGAAGTGTCCGAATATCAGAGTAAAGTAAAAATTTCACTCTTGTATTTAAAAAAAAATATTCAAAGACTATTAGAAAATAGTCTTTGAATAAAATCTTCGAAAATTTTATTCGAAGAATTCTAATAGTTATATATTTCCTAGGTATTTACGTTATTATAATTTCTAATTACCTTTTTCTCTCTTTCTTCTCTTTTGTTACAAATTAAGTTAGGACAAAATAAAATAGAAATCGCATTTTATGCAGTTTTATAATAGTCGTATTACTGTCAAGCTCAAAACTAGTTGTTTTTTGTTTTGGTGTTTTTTTATTTTATTTTTGTTTAATTGTTAGATAATTAAGAATTTGAATTATTACAAATTTGTGATTTAGATTTTGTTTCTTATTTTACTTTTAAAAAACAATGTATCTTCTTGATGATTTATGATTGAGTAAATTTAAAAAATATGAAATTTTTTAAAGTACAAACATTAAGACTAGATAAACATGTTGTTTTAAAATTTTATCACAATTATGTTGTTAGGGTATAATGCTGTAAATTACCGAGGTATTTCAATTCAATCTGCGTTTTTTATAATATATTATCTTTTTTTTAAATAATATTATATGAAAATAATTTAAAATACTACTAAAAGTGGCTAAGTGCGAGACGGACTTGTCTATAAAGAGCTCGGTAGCATACACATTACGTTATTATAGCAGTTGTATTAGTGAACAAAAAAACTAGATTTGCGGTTTTTGAAATTTTACTACATGTAAAAAAATGTCTCGTTTGTTGAAAGTGTTCATTATTTTATATGCTATAGATCGTAATGAACACAATTTCACTCTCTTTTTTGGAAATAGAATGGATGGGGTGGAGATTTAAAGAGGTCAGGGTTTAGACTTGATTATTATTTTTTATTTCAGTTTAATCATCGTCACTTTTTTTTGTATATAAATTTTAAAACTATAATCAAGTTTAAACTATGTAGTCCTAATATTTCGAATTTAAATGGTTGTTACTTACATATTATGATGACCGATGAATTTATAAGGGTTTCACTTTTTGCCTTTCGGCTACGGAATCCTAAAATTTATATTCAAATTCAAAATATTCTTTATTCAAATTGACTTTGGCAGGGACTTTTAAATTGTCGAATGAACGTAAAGAAAGATAGAATAAATTTGCCTTTAACTACGATTTTTATTACATAACTATCAAAAATAAATGAAATTAAATCAGCTTCACGCTGTATCCCGTTTACAGCAGGGTAGATTTTCACTCAAGGAAATTAAATATTTATTTAAATTCATATTTTCATTTCAAGAAGAAAGCGCCGTTTTGAGTTCTACCACTCAAAACACAATGCCTTCAGAATTGAGCAGATTATGAGAAAAGGAGTGTCTTAACACTAGGCTCCCTCTGCCTATCTTACTACAAGATGGATACAGCGTGAAGCTGAAAAAAAAAATTAAACGTGTTTAATATTTTTTTTTAACAATTATCTTTTACATTTATGTCACAATAAATAATACCATATATGAAAATATAGAATTTACATTAACCACAACATTTTAGAAATTGTCTTTCCATTCGAATTTAAATTACTCTCATATGTACCGTGCGTGCAAATGGAAAACGTTATCACGGCGGGGCGTAGCGATTGCCGTGATCTCTCGTAAGCCGAGATTAGGTCGGATTTAAACCTTATACCGCTGTATCCCAACCTACATACTAGTATATTATATTTGAAACCCGATGTGGCATTATCAATCGACTTATGAGGACAATCAATTATAATGTTCATAGGAGTGTGATTTGGATTTTCATAATTGGAACAGATTTAAATAAAGAAAATTTATTTTTGTTGTTAATGTAAAATGTCTTTTAAAAATTATTTTATAAATGAAGTGTAAAAAATTGTCTTTATTTAAATAAAAAATGTAGAGGTATAGGTTAAACTGCTGCGTAGAGCTAGAGTTAGGTACTTTCATTAAATTCCAAACACATATTTAGGTATGCCTTGGGAATTGAAGTAGGTATATTTTTTGTCAGCTTTTGTAGAGTGGCTTGCTTCGACACCAGAGCGAAAATATTAAATATTTTATTTCCTCGATGGAGAATCGAACCCACAGCTTATCACGTTTCCAGTCACACTTGCTCCCCTTCGCCACGACCGACCTCTCGAAATAGGTACATGAAATAACGAAACCTTTATACAAAATCAGTGGTTAAGTTTTAGGCAAATATACGAAAACACATTTTAAAAAGGCTTGCACGGCGCGCCCCAGGCGGTTCGCTTGGCGGTATATAATAATAGTCGTCGGGGCACCGAGAAATATCATCTCGGTACATTGTGGAGGCCAGGATGCTCATTAGATGACGCCCCAGGCCGCCACCGCCCTACCTTCTGCGCTAGGCACCATAACCATCTCTCCAAATTAGTTTTATTATAAGTTTCACTCAATACCTTACTACGAGTTACTTACTACTTAAATGCATGGCGCGTACTCATTTTCTTTGTAGTGGCATTTGTGTCACGTTTTCTTGGTCCGCAACTTTAAGTCTTACATGGGTGAAAGGAATTTTAATCTGAAGAAAGGAAATATAATGGAAGGGCGGGTCACCATTATATTATAGGTTCTGGAAAGCCAGATTAGAAGCAAGGTATTATAATAAAAGAGCAAATGTCGTAAAGTTACTCGATTTTTTGTCAGCTCTATTAAAACGCTTTCTAAGAAACCTTTCAAGAAATACATTTATTACAAAGATTTTCGAAATTATTATACATTTTTATAGTCATTCTTACTGCGATGTATACTAATTACTTACCTGTAGAATTTATAGGCCAATCGCGGTGGAGGGGCACAAGCGTGTGACTGTAAACGCGACAGGTTGTGGATTCGATTACCACCCAATGAAATGAAGTATTTAATATTTTAATGTCTAGTAATTGGGTCTCTGCCTACCCAGCTAATTGCGGATACGGCGTGAAGCTGAAAAAATATCTATTTTATATTTAGTATAGTTTTTAATAAGTATACCTACATATTTTCCAGAAATAATATTTTTTCATTATTATATATGTAAATAAAAACAAATTACTTAACAGATATACCTGCACTGTCTTAGGAACAAGAAAATTAAAAACATCTTATTTTAATATATAAATTTTAGGAAAAGTGAACGCTAACATCTAAAAGGTTTAAGCGAAAACACCTTCTCTTGGAAACTATCCCAACTCTTTAACTAATATTCATAACATAGCTATAACAAAAGACACTGTAACAAAGTCAGTAGGATATCGCACAGAGTTTCTGCAGCCAACGTAATATTTTAATCTCAACGACTCAAGTTTCTTGTCTCACGAGAGAACTTTGATCCGCGGTTCAACTTTCAAGAGAATCCAACTTCCAGTGCTACCCTTCACCCGTAATGGTGCATGAGCCTCATATTAGCATGCCTGGAAGAGATCACGCGTTGCCTAAACTAATCTATAGTCATTTTTTTTTATTTAGAAAATGTATAAAAATTTTAACGTAGCGGGACTCGAACCCGCGCCTCAGCGAACCCGCGTTCTCAGAGAACGTATGGCTTAGTGGTCAGAGCGCCTGGTCAATTTCCAGGAGGCGTGGGTTCGAGGCCCGCTACGTTCAAATTTTTATACGTTTTCTAAATGAAGTATTTTTTTCCTTAGTGAGGATTAGCACTTTAAAAATGTTAAAATTAATCTATAGTCTTTAGTTAAATTTGAAACATTGATATGTCGATCGAATTATATAAACTTATTGAATAGACGATTGTGTTAGAAAATTCCAAGTAATCTTTCAGCATATAAAATAAAAAAAAAATATAATGATATTCTCAGTAATGCAGTTAAAAATATAAAAGTAACTTAATTAATTGACAAAATTATCATAATAACCGGAGACTCTGTAAATGATTTAATTTAATTTTGTACTTATATATATGTAGCAATTTGTTATATTTAAATTCCTGTTCTATATCCTGAGTAGAAATACCGTATGATGATTTATGTATTCTAACTTTATGGATAAAGGTGGCCTTAAGTCTACTTAGGAATTTAAACGTAGCGTTTTCTAGCAACTATCTAAATCGTCCATTAAAGTATTTAGCATTTTATAAGAAATTGCTCAAAATATTATATATTTATTTTGGTAATTTTTTTCTTTACCCTGATTTCCAAGTTAAGCGAGCTTGGACAATATTTGTTAAGCCTGTGACCGTTTTACTCCAGATAATTAATGTGTTCCCCGATATAAAGTAATTTAACAAACTTCTAATTGGAAGGATGACAATATACTTTTTAAGTCAATATATTTTTCTAAATAATACAATATAGATACATACTATAGAGGCCGTTATGGCATAATAGCACAAGGGAGTGACTGTAAATAAGATGGTTCTGGGTTCGATTTCCATTTGGGGGGATAAAATACTTAATATTTTAATTTCTTTGCTCTAGTAAAGAGCGGCGTTGAGTTCCACCATTCAACAGACAATACTTCCAGAATTCGGCGGAAAGTGGGTAACGGAAGGGTTTTAATGGAAATATATTTTCTTAACACTAGCTTTCCAGGTTTCCTCTGGCTCGCCTGCTATGTGCGGGATTTAGCGTGAAGTTAAAAAATATATCTATATATGTTAATATTTTAAAATGTATTTTATTTTTAGTATATAAATAATAATTCAAATCCATAAATTGAGTTTAGTCGAATTATTACCAAATAGACGAAGGTTTTTTGTTGTTTAAGTGTGTTTTATTACATTACATACATTAAAGGTTAAAAGTTACCTAATATTGAAATATTTAATATAAAATGTTAAATAATAAATCGAGGTCAGTCGTGACGTCGGGGCACAAAGTGTAACTGTAATCGATTGGTTGTGGGTTCGATCCCCACTCGAGGAAATGAAATATTTATTTACATTTATACTTTCATTTCTTCGCTCTGGTGTCCATCCATACATTTAAATATACTAAACAATATTATACTTAAACTATCAAAACACTTAAATAACATAGTATTCTATTAGAATAACATAATGAATGGGGTTGCCAGTACAATTAATTACTTCCAAAGAATACAGCTGCACCGGTGCAATGATAGCGTGCAAGATAAATAGCTACTGTCCATAATGATGTTCCTTAGATATAACATGTTTAAACGTTTATTAAAATTTATAAGTTCCTATCATTTAATTTATGTATGAATATTATGGGTTGTGGGTTCAATTCTGCGTTGAAAACATCACGTTTATTGTTTTTTTTTATGTGCGGTGTGTTAGTCTGTGTAGAAGGTAGGCTGGCTTAAGTAGTAGCTATTACCTTTTAGCCAAAGTTATATTAAAAAAAAGCCTTAACTAATGTCTAATAATTTATTTTTTATCACGTAAATCTTCTGTTTATGTTATAATTTTTCAGTTTATGTTATAATTTCAAGGTAAGTTCTTATTTTAGAAATGTAGTCAATGCGTCAGCCCGAATTTATATTATTTTATTCCAATAATATAAATTTAGACTTATAATTTTAGTTAAATTTTACTAGATAGTTTGCTTTTTAAAAATTATATAATTGTTTTGTATTGCTAGTATACAGTATGTATAATTCATAGTAGAATATATATTTTATTGTTACACCTAAGTAATAAATAATAAATACGTACATTTTGTACATTTTTTTGTTTATATTACTTATTTAGATTTCCTAAATTTCCTAAATATTTTAAAAATGTTAAAAATAGATTTATATTGTTGCTTGCTTTTTTGCTTAATTTTAAGCATTACAATAGTTTGTTTGAAATATATATTTCTATTTATATTTCTAACTCTTTCTTTTATTTAAAAAAAAATAAAAGAAAGAGTTGCAGTATTTTTTATTTTCATATAAGCGATATAAGTTTCAAGAAATATTATTAATTAAATATTGAAAAACATCATTGTTATAAATTCTAATATTATAATGAAATGGTCAATACAAAAGTAAAATAATATTTATTCTATAAAAATGAATCTAGAAAGATCTTTCGCTAACAGGTTGTGAACAAACACGACGGAAAGTATAAAAATAAAACGTTGCAATCTCAGCGCTTACTTAACGGATTGAGAAAAAAACAAAGAGCAGTCGTATTCTCTCAGATGTATTATATTAATTAAAATAAACAGTCGGTTTTTAATATATTTATATTTCTTTACTAGTTAGTATTGATATTTTGTTATTTATTTGCTGTTATTTCCTGGGATGCTTTGAATAATAAGAGTCTGCTAATAAAAACTTAATAGGTAAAGTGAAATCATAAAATATTAGTAAAAAGAATTTAAGCCCTTTAAAAATTAAATTGTAGTTTATTTACTCATTTAGAGCTTTAGTGAGCAATAAAATAAATCCATGCAGTAAAAACACAGTAGCAGTAGTAAATAACATAGTAGCTGAATGTGTGGAACTCATTTGAGGTAACGATATCTTAACCTCGGTCTCGTCTGTCTAATCTCACATACGAAACTCCAAATACACAATGGAATCGCGATTAGTCGGGTTTGTTTAGTTTGATTGGAGCCCACTAAGCCTGTCTTACGGGGAGATAGCACGATTTCTTCGCGTCCGTGGCTGATAACTTCAATTCTTCAGGGGAATCGGTTAATCTTTAAGCCGCAGATTCTCAAGATAGAGATCTAGGGCTGATGTTGTCTGTCTTGCTTAGGACGGAGAGAGGGTTAATGAATCGGAAATCATTCCGGTTAAATTCCGTCGGGTTCGGATTGAAAGATAAGGTCTAACAGATTTGTTGGTGTCAGTTTCGGCTGAGTTTTATCGTGTTGCAGAATTCATGTGAGCAGTCTAACTTACTGTAACTTTAATTTAACGAAGTGAACCACTAAGGGTTTTATACAAATATAATACCATTATCAAGAACAAAAATTTAAAAATATAAACAGAATTGAAATAATAAGTCGCTGCCGTTTGCTTACTCTTATTTTTGAAGAGAACGCTACGCTGCAGCCATTTCTGTTGGACATAAAAATAAATTCTTGTATTTCTGGAGCTGTATCGTTTAGTTTCAGTGCGCTACTACGAGAAATTACAGCTAGTACTGTGTATACAGCATAAATGGTAGTAACCGTGTAAGACCTAGATTTCCGGATCATTTATCTGCTCCCTCATCATAGTTCCGTTGCAGCAGGATGCAGCCGGTCAACGGTTAATTGATTATCCGGCAGTTAACCGGATAAAGCAACTGCCATCAGACAGCCTTTCATCTTACGGCGTTTGACTCATCCATAAGGTTAACGATGTAAACGCCTGAGATGGATTGAGCCTGTGCATGCTTTATAAAGGCTTACTATATATCAACGTAGCTCGAGCAATGTTTTAATATGATTAAAATATGTTGGAGTTACGTGAACGTATGTTGTTTATTCAATATATATGTGAAAGAATAGGTTGAAAATATTTTTCTATTTTTAAATAAGAATTTTCAAAAAAAAACCCAATATGTACCTATTTAAAATATCATTGAAAAAACACTTTATGTAATGAAATTTACCATAAAACGATTTTTGAATTTTTTTTTGAAACAACCAAAGTAAGCATTTATGTATCTACATATATTTAAAATTATAAATTCATATATTTTGTTATACACAATCAAAATGGTGACAGCAGGCCTTCGACCGCGAAGCGTCTTGATAATTGACGCCCGGGAAATTACATGTCGGGCCGCAGACAGTTGTTGATGACGTCACGACACTTGATTATAAACGATTTGTTACGTAAATGGCACGCAGCTTCGACTGTCGCAAAGATAAGAGTTTACATTGTAAAATTAGGTAGGCCTCGTATTCGTCTCGGGGAGATTTCGCATTTTCTACACGCGTGTGTACACTGTTTGTTTTATTTTATTTTTCTATTTGAATTACGTACCCTGCTACGTGCGGGATACAGCGTGAAGCTGTATTACTTACACTATCATGTAGATTGATCATCAATTAACAAGTGAAAAGAAAAATCCTATATTTGTTTCAATAATTTTCTCAACAAATCAGCACTAAAACATCAATACTAAATTCAAATAGAATTAAAATTAAATCAAATCAGCTTCACGCTGTATCCCGCACACAGCAGGGTAGGCAGAGGGAACCTAGTGTTAAGACACTCCGTTCCCCACTTTCTGCCGAACTCTGGAGGCATTGCGTGTTGCGTTGCAGAACTCAACGCCGCGCTTAACCTCGACACCAGAGCGAAGAAATAGAAATATAAATTTAAGTAAATATTTCATCTTTTTGAGTGGGCATCGAACCCACAACCAGTCGGTTTTACAGTCACACCTCGTGCCGCTGCGCCACGACTATCCTCAAAGAAGAACTAAAAAGAAGAACTGACTAAAAAGAAATAAAATCATATTAAAACTAATTCATTAGAAGCCAGTGCAGCTTTCCCACGCTTACCGGGCTAGACAGATTAGGTACATCTAAAATGTTTTTTTTTATTATAACTTTAATATAAATAATACAAATAATTTGTAATTTTTTTTTTAAATGAAAAAATATATATGTTTTGTATGTAGATTTTGTGTTTGTTATAGCTATTAATGATATTACATATAATACATTTGTTGAACTAAAGTTACAAGTTTAAAGAGAAATTAAAAATATGCAATAGCAAAATGATTTCTAAACAATTTTCAAATATTCATGATTTATTTAAATAAAAGCATAAATATTTCATACAAAGATATTCATAAAATTATTTCGTTTAACACTATGTGGGCAAAGTTTCGCTATTCTTACTGTGTTGTAGTAAACTAGTGAGCTTTAAATTTAAATGTGTTTCATTTAAATGATATTGTTGTTAGTCCTATCTTTAAATGTAGATCTCAATTTATGGACTTCTTTCTAATTTTAGTAGTATTATCTCTTCTTAAAACCATGTATTTAATATTAAACTTTCTTTTTTAACAACTACTTGCACATATGACGTATTAAATTAAATATACATACAGAATTATATTTCTGTAATTTCTTGGCAGGCAGATAATATTTTAGAATAAGTCACTTTCTACCACAATGTAAGTCGTAAGTTATCTCCAACCGAACGGGGGTAAGGAAGATGAAATTATATTTTAAAAAGTAGCTCGCTTAATGCAGGCTCTTTTCACGAGAACGACCTCTTATCTAACAGTAGCTTTGATCAGGACTGACTAAACTGCCATTTTAATTGCTTAAGGTTACGTGTATTTATAAAAAGAATATATTTTTTACCTTCAGGCTGTATCCCGCACGTAACATTGTTGGGAGAGGTAACCCGGGAACCTAGTGTTAAGACACTCCGTTCCCATTACATAATTTGCGTTTGAAAATCGAAGCCACAACCCACCATGTTGACAGTCACACGCTTGTGACTCTGTGCCTCGACGACCTCGTGACCTGATCACAATTAATATGATTAACTATTTTCCAACTGAACTACGATTAGATATAATCAGCGAGTTAAATATAAGTGAACTCAATCGTTAAACGTTAACGAGATATCATATATAACGCAAGATTAATTAAACAATAAACAACTACATTTATAAATTTATATGAAAATATGAGCAACGCTGATAAAAGCCGTGTGGGTTATATTATTAGCAGTCGGGCTCGCGCCGTATGGTGGAAGAGGTTATTAATTTGCCCCAAACGACTGCTTCCGGATATTCCAGATGCAACCAGCTATGGATGTTTTTAGACTATATTGCATTTTGTATTGTACTCTATGGAGCCTGTATTTCTTTTTGCAATGTAAATTTGATTTTGCATATAGCAGGGTAGGTATAGGGAACCTATTGTTAACACACTCCGTTCTCCGTTTTTTGAGATGTAACGTGTTGAGTGGCCCTCCTCTCGATGAAAATAGTTCCTTTACCCGTCGCCTCGCTTTGTCTGTCAGAGCAAAGAAAATGAAAAATATTATTATACCCTCGAATCAAACCCACAACAACATTGCATTTGAAGTCAGAAGCTGCTACTGCCTATACTATTTTTTCTATTGATATCATATTATTTAATATACATGTATATTAAATAATATGATATCAATAGATATATTATATCTCTCTTTTATCTATACAACATACTAAAGCGGAAGCGTTTGTTTGTTTGTTTATTTAAAAGCTAAGATTTTTGGATCTACTGGTCCGATTACTTTCTTTTTGTTTTGTAAGAAAGCTGCATTCTTGAGGAGTGCTATATGCTATATAACATTACGGTGTAAGGTTTAGTTAGCCTCAAATAACGAAATAACAATAATAAGGAACGTAGTCAAATTGCTTTAGGCGCGTGCGTTTCAAAAATAGGTAATTATATGTCGGTACGTTATATGACGAAATTATTAAATTTTATTAGTTCTAAAAAAGGCATTTTATGACAGAAAATAATTGAAAATTGTAAAATGATATTTGATCGATTTTTATTTTACATGTTTATTGAAACTAACGAGCGAGAGTTATTTTATCATCAGGAAAATTTAATTAAGATAATTAATTTTTATTAATTAATCTTTTCGGCTTTTATAGTGTGTAATTTGGACCTATACTTTTCGAGGAAATGTAAAATTAAAATAGTTCAATGCTCTGTTTACGACCGCAAGCATAGGCTCGAATCTCGCGGGGGGCGCCCTTGCCGCCGGTTTTGTCCTCGCAAACAGCGAAAATAATTGAATGTATCGATCTATTGGCAAATGCACCATAAGAAAAGTATTGTATATAGATGGTATGCGGGCAAAGCCGCGAGGGGGCTGCTATATAGGTATAAAATTAACATTCGAACATTTTCAAATTCATTTATTACACTCAATAAAATATGTATGTGTATTTTTTATGAAACTACAAAATACTTCTGTGCCTAGCATTCAAGCCGTACATATAAAAGTGTATAATTTGAAACTCAATAATTAAAGAACCAAATAGAATATATGTTTTTATCACATAAATATTTTGAAATTCGTATTTCATATAAAAATGCAGCCTTATATATTATATCGTTGTAGAACAGGGAGTCACTGAATCGACGTCTATATTAAAGTTTGAGGCCAGCCTTGGCGCAGGGGCCGTGTGACTGTAAAACCGGTTGTGGGTTCGATCCCCACTCGAGGAGACGAAATATTTACTTAAATTTATATTTCCATTTCTTCTCTATGGTGTCGGGGCAAAGCGTGGCATTGAGTTCTGCCACTTAACACGCAATGCCTCCAGAATTCTGCAGAAAGTGGGGAACGGAGTGTCTTAACACTAGGTTTCCTCTGCCTACCCTGCTGTGTGCAGGATACAGCGTGAAGCTGATAATATAAAAGTTTTTAAAAAAATATATTTGTATAGTGCACGATTAGATTGGTGTTTAGGCGATGTGGCTGACTGATGTGATGGCATGCAGTTTGAATCTCACTCGAATAAACATTCCACCGCAATGTGACTATGCAAAATAAGAGAGATATATAAGAAATCAAAATATAGTATATAAAATTTTAGGTTTTTTTTATTTTACCTTTTAGAGGCCAGTCGTGGCGCAGAGACGCGAGAAATGACTATAATCGTAAATAGTTGTGGATTCGATCCCCACTCAAGAAAATGAAATATTTATTTATATTTATATTTTAATTTCATCGTTCTGGTGTCGAGGCAAAGCGCGGCGTTGAGTTCTGCCACTTATCACACAACGCCTCCAGAATTCGGCAGAAAGTGGGGATCGGAGTGTCTTAACACCAGGTCCCTTCTGCCTACCTTGCTGTGTGCGGGATACAGCGTGAAGCTGATTTTTTTGATACTTTTTATAGTCCTGATGTATCTATAGTAACATCCGTTTAATATACCAAATCTATAGTACTGACTGTGAAACTTAAATATTGACCAAACAGTCATAAACAGGCATTCTGTGAAGCGGAGCCGGACACGGAAACGGAACATCGGAATTCAATAGTGACGCGACTAATAAAACTGGTGGCCTGTTGACATCGGACCGCCGCTGCGGTTGAGACTTCATTTCGGTTGGTCAATTTGTGGGGCAGTTGTCCGAAATGGCGGGCTTATTGCGTCCAGTACCACTTCACATTTGTTTGTCTGGTCGGTCAAAGCTTTGTAAGCAAGGTGTTCCGGTGATCGAATACATGTATTGGGTAATTGTGACAGTTGATTGATATACAATTTTTTTTTATGTTACGTTTCTATTTTACCAAATAAAATAGTTATAAATGACAATATCATATTTACATGCGAAACTTAAAGATAATAATTATTTTAGCTATTTGTAAATTAATTTTATTGAGGTGCATTATTCTTTTGTATTTTTGAAAATACATAAATAAATAAATCAGCTTCACACTGTATCCTGTAACCCTAGTGTTAAGGCACTCCGTTCCCCACTTACCACCGAGTTCTGGAGGCATTGCGTATTGAGTGGCGGAGCTCGACGCCGCGCCTCAACTGAAATGAAAATATAAATGTAAATTAATATTTCATTTCCGCGAGTCTGGATCGAACCCACAACTAGTCGATTTTACAGTCACATTTTGTGCCTCTGCCCCACAACTGGCCTCAAACGTAAAAAGTTAAAGTACATACCACGATTTAAATATTAGCTCTAAAAAGAGAACATTTTTAATTATTTTATATATATCACTTTAAACATTAGCACAAAGATAAAGAACTTCCACCAGTTACCAACTTCCATAACAGTATAACAAATCAAATGATATTTATCCAGACAAAGTTGCTAGTCCTGGCCGTCGCGTCGCAACACTTCGTACAAGTTAAATGTAGTGTAAACAGAGGTAGTTATCACTACACAGTGCGCCACTAACGCCCAGTATTAATAACCTATCTCCAACTTCAATCTTAGATTGTTTCATATATCTATCCAATCTAGAGATTGGATAGATATATGAAACAGTCTAAGATTGACGTTGGAGATAGGTTATTAATATTGGGCGTAAATCCACCGTCCGGGCTTGTTTCACAACTCATGTCGCCCACCGTCCCTCACGCCTCGCTGTGGATGTGACGAGTATTACGATTTATGAAGATAGCTCGTTGACATCTCGTGATATAGGTGGGTATATCTCGGGAGCTTATATCCTGTTGGGATATTCGGAAACTTTGTTACGGTGCTGGTGGTGTATAGGATATGTCGTTGTGTGTGGAATCTCTTGAATAATATTAAAGGAATTTTGAATTTATTTAAAATTGTATTCAATAATTGAAAGATTTATAGTTTTGGTCTATTTATCGCAATTTACTATTTTAGATCAATGTTTTTTTTAGAATCACGCGGTATCCTGCATCTAGCAGCGTAGAAAGAAGAAACCTAGTGTTAAGACACTCAGTTCCCCATTTTCCGCAGACCTCTGAAGGAACTCAACGCCGCGCATTTCCTCGACACCAGACCGAAGAAATTAAAGTGTTAAATATTTCATTTAACGAATGGAAATCAAACTCAAACCTCCTATCGCGTTTACAGTCCCTTTTGCGTCCTTGCACCACGACTGGCATAGTTCAATAATGTAAACATTTATTTATTGATTTATTTCTACAAAATAGGCCCATTTATACTTCTACAATAATATTATAAAGCGAAAAAATGTACTTAGTTGAACACGCTAATTTCAGGAATAATGCTAAAGTGTTGCAAAAACAAAAGAATATGACAACTTCCGTTGTTTTTCGAGTCACAGAGAAATCATATCGTAAGTGCACTACTTACACAATATTTTAGAACATAAAGAAAATTCAATTTATAAAATAAATAATCAGAGTACAGTCGTGAAGTAAAGGGATAAAGTGTGACTGTAAAATCGACTGGTAGTGGGTTCGACCCTCATTCCAGGAGATGAAATATTTATTTAAATTTATATTTCCATTTCTCCGTTCTCGTGTCGAGGGAAAGCGCGGCGTTGAATTCCGCCACTTAACACGCATTGCCTCCAGAATTCGGCGGAAAATGTGAAACGAAGTGATTTAGGACTAGGTTCCCTCTGCCTACCCTACTGTATAAGGAATACAGCGTGAAGCTGAATGAATTAAGTAATAAATGAATTATCATAAAACATTTTTATATTCCAAATTTATATTTTTATGCAAATTCACGAAGTCTAAAAGACGACGACAAAGACGTCACGCGTACGTATATATTATATTTGACACCACTGCTTCGTATCTCACTTAAAAATAAACCGTACGTGACAGTTATTGATTTTGAATCTACGTATACTTGAGTGCAGAAATGAGTTTGGGCACCAAATATGAAGTATTCATGATGATGGATAATCAGAAGGAAAATACATCACGCGACTTTATTTATTTACTGTGCAAAATGAGTCCAAAAAACAAAAAAATACACAAAAAAACAACAGTAATATATAATGAATTAACAACAAATTTATATAATTATACTAAACTAAGATAAAGATATGTAAAGTAAGTCAAAATCCTTTTCACAAATAGCTAAAAGTTAAGTTATTTTCATTACATACTTAGCGTCTGGAGTCAAGTTTTGTTCATTTACGCCCGTACTGCAAAGGCGCTTTTAACAGAGCGAAGTTGAGCTCAGAGCAAACATCCTGAACTCTATTGACAGCCCTCGAAAATATTGAGGCGAAAATTGTAACTTTTATACTTGTTATGTCGATTTTTGAGCTTAAATTTTATCACTATTTATATTGTAAATTCTATTTTTTGTATAAGATTTAATGATTATTAATTTTATTTATAACTATATTAAATACTAATATTGAGGCCAGTTGTGGCGTAGCGGCAAAAAGTGTGACTTTAAAATTCACTGGTTGTGGGTTCCATCTCCATTTGAGGAAATGAAATATTTACTTACATTTATATTTTCATTTCTTCGCTCTGGTGTCGAGGCAAAGCGCGGCGATGAGTTCCGCCACTCAATACGTAATGCCTCTAGAACTCGACTTAATGTGGGGAACGGAGCGTCTTAACATTACATTCCCTCTGCCTGCCTGCTGTGTGTGTGATACAGCGTGAAGCTAATTTAATAACAAATATTATACAAGAAAAAACACTCTAGAATAAAAAGTTAAATCATTTATCATAAGATTCATAATGATGAAGTATAATAAAAAAAAAAACCCTAAGGAATGTCTCGAAGAAAATTCACAATGGCTGTTATTGCTTCGACGGGCAATAGGGTAATATATAACGCGAGTGGCGCAACTGTCGGAAGAGGCTGGGGATTGGTACATAATATTGCAATCTCCGTTCGCAAACACTCGCTATGCGTTAGAAAGCAATACACAGGCGCACTTTGCGTTTACACTGTTCGACTATTTGTTTAATAAATATATATTTTTAAAATTTTTTTGATGAGGCCAGTCGTGGCTCAGGGGCACAAGGTGTGACTGTAAAACCGACTGGTTGTGGGTTCGATCTCCAGTCGAGGAGATTAAATATTTACTTAAATTTATAAATTTCATTTCTTCGCTCTGGTGTCGTGAACAAGCGCGGCGTTGAGTTCTGCCACTCAACACGCAATGCCCCCAGAATTCGGTAGAAAGGGGGTAACGGAGTGTCTTAACACTAGGTTCCCTCTGCCTACCTTGCAGTGCGCGGGATACAGCGTGAAGCTGATTTATTTTATTTATTTATTTTTTAAATGCATTTATACCTAGTATCAGATTTCAACAAACTATAAAAATGATATGGTATATATTGTTCGTTCTGATTTTTTTAGGTTCTAAAATAATTTGGATTTTCAAAGGTAGTTCTTCTTTAAGAACCAATATATGCTACATAGCAAACCATAACGCCAAATTTTGTTAAAACTGAACTAGTCCGACACAAACTTAAATTCATATTTCTCTAATGTCGATTCTATTCACAAGGATAATCTGATTGACGTACCAAAAATATTTTTCTTCCTTACAATACGTAAAATAATAGAAAACAAAGAATATAGCATTTTTTTTAAATAAATCCTATTTTAGTATGGTGTAGCGGCACGAAGTGTGACTGTAAAATCGACTGGTTGTGGGTTCGATCCCCACTCGAGGAGATGAAATATTTACTTAAATTTATATTTCCATTTCTTCGCTCTGGTGTCGAGGCTAAGCGCGGCGTTAAGTTCTGCCACTCAACACGCAATGCCTCCAGAATTCGGCAGGAAGTAGGGAACGGAGTGTCTTAACACTAAGATCCCTCTGCCTACCCTGCTGTGTGCGGGATACAGCGTGACGCAGATTTTTTTAAGTATAATAATTAATCGTATCGTAATCGTATTGTATGTAGAAATATTAGTTCTACCCGCGTCGGGCATCCGCGGTTGAACTTTGCAACGAACAGAAATCCCCTCTTTCGTATTTAACCGCTAGCGGTTGCGTCTTCTTGCACCCACACCGCAGGCCCAATATGAGCTTGCATCATTATCGTTGTTAATATTTGCTGCTTTGTATTATGTACAATTATAAATATATGCTATGCGAGGCCAGTCGTGGCGCAGCGGCACGTGGTGTGACTGTAAAACCGACTGGTTGTGGGTTCGATCCCCACTCGAGGAGATGAAATATTTACTTAAATTTATGTTTCAATTTCTTCGCTCTGGTGTCGAGGCGGCGTTGAGTTCGCGGCGTTGAGTTCTGCCACTCAACACGCAATGCCTTCAGAATTCGACAGAAAGTGGGGAACGGAGTGTCTTATCACTAGGTTCCCTCTGCCTGAGCTGCTGTATGCGGGATACAGGACTGATTAGGAGCAACTAATGTGAAGTTCAATAAAGCGAACGCTGCTATATAAAATATGAATGTGGTGTTTTAACTGTAATGAGCATCTTCTCTTGATACAAAAATCAAATAAGGAACATTTAATATGGAGCCATAAAAGCTAGCCAAACTATAAAAAGTAAAGATAATTAATAATACCTGTACAAAATCATCAGCCTGATGAGATTTATCGTATAAATATAAAAAAACATCAAAGGTCAATAACATTAAACGTGGGGCTCTAATAGAACCGCTTAATTAAAAAAAAAGAAAAAGAATAGAGGCCTTGATTAGTCTGTTGAACATTTTTGATTGACTTATAAAAATTTTACTGTAACAGCTACATATTTTGGCTATAAAAATAAAAGTTAAAAAATGTTAATATTGGTGGATATGATAATATTATAAAGCATTTTTTAATATTTAAAAGAAAACATATTCTCAGCGAAAAGCCCTAGCAAAAGTTGCTGTGCAAAAATTGTTTAACCTGATAAATTTATTTTACATGCATAAGGGACATTTTTTCTTATAAATTAATTCACTTATTTATTCTTTAATGATTGATGAAAGTCAGTATATAAGAGCAAAAAAATCACCATAACGTTCCTCATTTCAAATATTGACTGGACGTATCTTAGAAAATAATATAAGTTAAAAAATATATATTTTCTTTATTATCACCAGGCTCAAAAGAACTTACGTAAAGTTTACATAAATACATAATTTGTCCTATTGTTTGTGAACTCATTAAAATTGATGTTAGAGGGAGTTATGGTGGAAGTTCTTTTACGACGTGTTCTTATCTTTCACCGCATGTGGCTGTAGGATTGTGTTGAGGAACCACGTTGGAATGTCCTGTAGAAAATAATTTGTGCCTTCACCCTTAGTAATAATGAACAAAATACAGTAATACAGGCGAATTGCATTGTCAATGTAAAATGGTTATGGTAAGAGAGCTGGTATTGTCGAGGAGTGCTTTGTATAAAGTGTCGCCGATATATCTCGAAAGTTTTGCTTGCAACGCATCTCGTACACGTTACTGAACGGTCACATAATAAACTTTTTGTATGTTCCTTGATTCTTTGTCATAATATACAGCGTGAATTTAACTATAGAGTTAAAAATTAAATTAAATTAGCTTTACGCTATATCCAGCAAACAGCAGGGTAGGCCGAGGGAACCCAGTGTTAAGTTAAAGCCATTGCATGTAGAGTGGCGGAACACAACGCCGCGCTATGCCTCGACATCAGAGCGAAGAAATTAAAATATACATGTAAATATATATTTCATTTTCCTCGAATGGGAATCGAATCCACAACCAGTCGATTTTACAGTCGCACTTTGTGCCCCTGCGTAACGACTAGCCTCAACTATAGAGCTGGCTATATTTTGATAAAAATAAGGAAGTAGAATAAGGAACCAAGAGACTTATCGTAGTATCTTCGTCTCTATTTAAAACGCGATAAGTAAGTAGCGAGAGTGAGAAAGAAAGATAAACATAAAAATATTGTAAAGAACGTCTAAAAACAGAATTTTGCTTTCAAAATATAACATAGGCCCAAATGAAACATCGCGATTGCGGCTTGGACATGCCGAATTCTTTTTAATACGTATTTGTAGGCCACGCGTATGCGATGTACGTTGTACATGTTTGTTTCAATTTCCTCTGTCGGTCGACTGCCTCCGTGTTCTGTTTCACGAATCCTATTTAAACGGAAGCTAATGTTTTGGTATCTTTGACTGAAGGATTTTAATTACTACATACTACTACTGAGATCCTACTCCGCATAGCTCAGTGGCCGTGCTCGGAATTGTTGAATGCGGTCACAAATAAATGTAAGCTAACTTGTATTAGAGAAAATGCCTAGGTTCAGCATTCATTTTCATTTTAATTGTTTGTTTTGTTAGATCAAGTAGATGTATTTTAGAATAAAATAAATTTGTTTATGTATAACACAGTAATGATGGGCAGAGTTAACCTAGTGTTAAGACACTCTGATTTTTCTATTGTGTATTGAGTGCCGGAACTCAACAACGTACTTTGCCTCGACACCAGAGCGAAGAAAATGAAAATATTAAATAATTCATTTCGTCGAGTGGGAACTGGCCTCAATCAAAGCAAAATCAAATAGATATGTTTCATATTTTTATGTGCACAATTTTTTTTAAAACAATTTATCGATAAAATTTACTGAATTATTTTCCAACATTATGTGAGATATTTATTTTCTACTTCTTAAAGGCTTCTTCCTTTCAAACTATTTCTAAAAGGAACTCTGAGTAATTAATTAAATCTTGTTTACTTAGTATTATTATAGACTTTGCTAAGTAAATAATTGATTCATCACAAGTTTTTGAACACCAACAAAGCTTTATAGTAAAGTTTATCTAGGTTTAGTTAACAATGTAATAAGTTATGGAGAGCCTCTACAGACTATAAAAGCGTCGATGTGACAGCGTCTGACAGTTACTATAATGTTTGAAATTTACTCAATTGCATTTATGAGTTTCACGCTGTATTATGGACACAGCAGAGGGAACCTCTTGTTAAGAAACTCAGTTCCCTATTTTCCGCCGAATTCTGAAGGCATTGCGTGTTGAGTGGCGGAACTCAACGCCGCGCTTTGCTTTAATACCAGAGGAAAAAAATGTTTTATATACATTTAAATATGTGTATTTTTATAGTTAAAATGTTGATATCTACTTTTGCTTGGATATAAATATTTTAGCTGTGTATGTGGTACCTTTAATTCATTGGAGCAAGCTAGCAGTAAAATCCTATCCTTATTATTATTTTACTACTTTCCCATTAATGATGGCACAATTTTAATTTAAGACTAAAAGATTGATCGTGGCTATTGTGATTGTCAATTTATTGATATTGACGTTTACGTATAATTATACAATTTTAAAATTTTGAATATGTAAGTATTACAAATTTCAAAGAACTTTTGAATATGGATTTTTTGCTACGAAAAGGTGAGCTCTCGAATAATCTTTATTAATTCGCTAAGCGATGCGTTGTATTCATATTCCTAGTTCCCAGTAACACAAATGCTGTCGAATCTTGTATTTCGTGCTTCCATTACACGCTCTTGTTAATCGATATCTCTAGCATTCAATTCTAATGCCCTCAAATCTCACGGCTCTGTAACGAGCTAGCACGTAACTTCGTCTTAAATGTTGAAATTAATTTCGTTCTTTGATGTAAGTTACCAGTAAGTAGGGATATTACTCAACCAGCTTACTTTGCACTAAATCCTCTAATTTATTGTTATACTGTATATTTGAAAGCTGTTAACTGTAATAGTACTATTTATTATTTTTAAATAACTTAAAGTAGGTTCAGTAGTAAAGTATAAGAGTAAAGTAAAGTAGCAAGTATAATAGGGGCATTTTTTTTTCGCTGGGAAATGCATTTATGCAGACCATCCGTGCGTAAGACAAATATGCCCTACGATCGAATGCTACTGTGGGACTCATCAAAGGATAACTTGATACTACCCACTAAAACCCAGCGGAAACCCTCTCCACTAATATGAGATGCCGCAGGATCGTTCGTACATACTACTACGATGCCACAGTTGAAGGCCTGCCTAATGCAGGCCACCATCGCCTTTAGGGTTTCTCGGGGTTTCTCCTAGGGTACCCGCAGCCTCGATGACTTGCGGGAGCATCACCATGACCCTCCCGCAGTAGCTCCTCTAGGGTAGGAGAAGTTGAAACTTATTTATGTTGTTAGTATCTCTGTAGGGAGATTTTTACAAATTTCCGCTACCCAAAGATAATTAAGAAATATCGTTTGGCAAGAGAGAATACTATTTTTAAATATTTTTAAACATTTTTAAAGTGTTATTCCACACTTAAGAAAGAAAAATACTTATTAACGTATAAAAAGTTGTAACAAGCGTATAAAAATTTCGACGTAGCTTGGCGAGAACGTATGGCTTAGTGGTCAGAGCGCCTGGTCGGTTTCCAGGAGGCGCGGGTTTGAGTCCCACTACGTTCAAATTTTTATACATTTTCTAAATAAGTATTTTTCTTTCCTAAGTGTGGATTAACACTTTTAAAATGTTTAAAAATATTTCAGACATCATTCTTATTATTATATGAAGTCCTCTACCCATAGACAACCGTTGATTTGCCGATCGCGTTGCATTCTGTATATAGAAATAAATAAGATCTATGTGAAGAAAATAGGAATCTCTGTCACATTTAAAAAAAAAGTGAGTATGGAAACTGATAAGTGAAGATAAGAAGTGAATAACTATTAATATAAAAAAATATTTGTAAAAACAAAAACCCCGACTGCATCAAACTAAAAAGAAAATAAACAAGCCCAATAGTTTATTAGGATTTAAATTATGCGGGGTTCCTAAAGATTGTATTGATTGAAGAATTACTTATAGGTCCCGACTGATAATCCTAATAAACTATTGGGCTTGTTTATTTTCTTTTTAGTTTGATGCAGTCGGGGTTTTTGTTTTTACAAATATTTTTTTATTTTTATTTTTTTTGTTAGAATTTGTTATGGTAATGATAATCATGATATACCTTTTTGAAATCCTGAAATTGAGCTCTTGAATTTGATACCCATATTGTAGTATTCGAAACGAAAAAAAAAAATTCACTAAGTCCAATGGCGTACCACAGCCGCCATGATTATTTTTTATTAACGTCACCTATCTAAGAACACTTGGGCTGCTAATACGAATCTAACAATACCTCAAATATGTAAATCCGTTCAGCGGTTCTGGAGATACGAGGTAATAAAGAATATTACATACATACAAGATACGCGCGAAAAACATAACCCTTCCTTAGCAGTCGGGAAAAATTAAATATTTATGAAAAATTGTTTCACTTAAAGGTTATAAATTTTCTTTTTACTTATTATTCTTTATATCGATAATTAAAATATAGAAAAAAAAAATCTAAAATCAGAATTATGCTCTCAAAATATTAACATAGGCCCAAATGAAATATTGCGATTGCGGTTCGGACATGCCGAATTCTTTTTAATACGTATTTGTAGGCCGCGCGTATGCGATGTACGTTGTACATGTTTGTTTCAATTTCCTCTGTCGGTCGACTGCCCCCGTGTTCTATTTCATGAATCCTATTTAAATGGAAGCTAATGTTTTGGTATCTTTGACTGAAGGATTTTAATTACTAAATACTACTACTGAGATCCTACTCCGCATAGCTCAGTGGCCGTGCTCGGAATTGTTGAATAAAATTATGTTTATGTATAACACAGTAATTATTCAATATATCGTATCGTATAAATCTGTATACCGCATACAGCAGGATGCCCATCTTGCTGTATGCGGTAGAGGGAACCTAGTATTAAGACACTCTATTCTCCATTTTCCGTTGAATTCTGGATTCATTGCGTGTTGAGTGCAGGAACTCAACAACGTGCTTTGCCTCGACACCAGAGCGAATAAAATGAAAATATTAAATAATTCATTTCCTCTAGTGGGAACTGGCCTCAATCAATACAAAATCAAATAAATGTTTCATATTTTTATGTGATCAATATTTAAAAAAAAATTATCGATAAAATTTACTGAATTATGTGAGACATTATGTGAGATATTAATTTTCTACTTCTAAAAGGTTTCTTCTTTTCTAATTATTTCTAAAAGAAACTCTGAGTAATTAATTAAATCTTGTTTACTTTTTATTATTATAGACTTTGCTAAGTAAATAATTGATTCATCACAAGTTTTTGAACACCAACAAAGCTTTATAGTAAAGTTTATCTAGGTTTAGTTAACAATGTAATAAGTTATGGAGAGCCTCTACAGACTGTAAAAGCGTCGATGTGACAGCGTCTGACAGTTACTATAATGTTTGAAATTTACTCAATTGTATTTATGAGTTTCACGCTGTATTATGCACACAGCAGAGGGAACCTAGTGTTAAGAAACTCAGCTCACTATTTTCCGCCGAATTCTGAAGGCATTGCGTGTTGAGTGGCGGAACTTACCGCCGCGCTTTGCTTTGATACCAGAGGAAAAAAATTAAGATGTAATTTATATAACAATATGTATTTTTTGCTACGAAAATGGTGAGCTCCCGAATAATCGCTATTAACTCGCGATGCGTTTTTTCCATATTCCTAATTCCAGTAGCACAAATGCTGTCAAAACTTGTATTTCGTGCTTCCATTACACGCTCTTGTTAATCGATATCTGCATTCAATTCTAATGCCCTCAAATCTCACGGCTCTGTAACGAGCAGCACGTAACTTCGTCTTAAATGTTGAAATTAATTTCGTACTTTGATGTAAGTTACCAGTAAGTTGGGATATTACTCAACCAGCTTACTTTGCACTAAATCCTCTAAATTATTGTTATACTGTATATTTGAAAACTGTTAACTGTATTAGTACTATTTATTATTTTTAAATAACTTAAAGTAAGTTCAGTAGTAAAGTATAAGAGTAAAGTAAAGTAGCAAGTATAATAGAGGCATGCTTTAACTAGATTAGTGGTGCATATGGATATAATTTTCTATTATCCTCACACCCGACCAAGTAGAGCTAGTAGCTTTTTTGTCCACTCGTCAATTTTAAATTGATGAAAAAATGTTTATAATAATCAATACATAAGTTAACACTGCTATGCTTTCTTACTTAGTTTGTTTGGGTCTTGGCACCGTCTTTAAACCTAATAGTAGGTAGCGCATACTAATAACTGTAATGTAATAATATTAAAAGTTGTTAAATTTGCCTAGTAAGTATTCTAAATGAAAACTCCAAATTATTTTGTGTATTATAGCCAAAAGACATAATTTTTTTATTACTTATTTTAATAAAAGGTCCTTGCTAATATATTTTAATATATGTGTAAAAGGTTTGATGATAAACAGTTTTATTGTGAAAGAGTAACAAACAAACTTACAACCATATTTATAATATTAATATGATTAATATGACACATACCTACATATATGACACATATATACATTTGATAGCGACAGTTCTCTCAGATGCTTTGTTAGTATTTAACTCTTTGTTTTTAAAAGGTAAACTAAATAGTTCAAAATTAGTTTACATTAAGTATTTGAGAGTAGGATGTCCACTTTATACAAGCCTGGCGTATGTAGAGCGAAGCGCAGCAACTATTTTCATTATACTAGGTGCCCATTTATTTGTTCCGTAAGCTACACAGAGCTTATTTTGAATAGTGTGCAATACTCACTTTAACATAAATGTATCGTTAAATACTATGTCCATTTCAGTTTTGTCAAAATCATTTTTTTAATTATTTTAATTAATGAATCATTTTTAACTGTTTATAATTTTTGAATTTGTTTCAAGTTCTGCTAAAATTGTATGTCGTATCGTATAACGCAGTCGGTGCGGAAGGCGCGTTAATGGCGGCAGTCGATACCTGTCAGATGACTGTCGCTTTTCCCGGCTGAAGATTTGAACTTCAATGTACATTTTTGCTATGATAAAGATGTAACCGTACGAAGATGTAACGTAGTAACCTAAATTTAAATGCTCCTTAATTATTTTTATTTTGTACTTTTGTAAGAAACAATTTAAAATTTAATTTGTAATTACTGTGAACATATTTGGGCTGTCCCAAGAATGTTCAATAATATTACAAATTTGGGTGAAGGAAAGAAACATTTCAGTTACATTTTCCAACAAAATTTCACTTGGTCCATAAACATTGCTTTAAAGAGTAGAAATTTAAAGAATGCCTACAATTCAACAGAATCACGGATCCAAATACGAATAAGGGTTTTTTATCGGATGGAGTTACTATGGACAAACAACCAAAAAGGAATCACCATCTAACTTTTTAGTTAGATTTCCACAGTCTGCGCCTGTTTACAGTTCAATGGAATTTTAAATCGTATTCCATTGCAAAGCTTCGCTATATAAAATGTACTATTGGCTTGTACTATGACAAAGGTCACAAATAAAAACAAACTATATTTTTTATTTCACATGAATTGTTCAATCTGGCAAAAGTGTCAATTGGTATTTAAATGTAAAATATTTAATATATTACTAGAGACTCAAACGGCTTCGCCCGCTTAAACTTATTATTATCAGCTTTACGCTGTATCCTGCACATAGCAGGATAGGCAGAGGGAATTTAGTGTTAAGACACTCCGTTCCTAAATTTCTGATGAAATCTGTCATAACGTTGTATACCATAGTAGACCTAATTAACATATTAGAAAGAATGTAATACCTCAGCAAAAGCTATTCTGCGTGAAAGGCATTTTCTATTGACATATAAAAATAAAAATCTGGAACATCTGATGACTGTTCAGTTAAATTATAGAAAATAATGAATTGCCGCCTTAGCAAAAGTAGTTTAGTATGGTGAGCAATTTGCGTTAACAAAAAAAATGATGTAAATTGAGGTTATAGTGGTACAGTGGAACAGCGTTTGACTGTAATTGGAATAGTTATGAGATCAATCTTCCTATAAGTTAATATTTAAATTCTTTTAATTTTTTCGTTCCACCAAAGCGCGTCGTTGAGTTTTGCCACCTAATATTTAACGTCTCGAATTCAAGTGACAAGCGAAGAACGGAGTGTCTTAACCCTAGATTTTATTTATCTACTTGTTGTTCCAATTACGTGGGTCCTAAGGTAAACACACGCGATGAAGTCGAGGGCGGCTACTAGTTCTAAATACACAAATCACGCATTATACTTGTTTCGATAATACAAATAGTCGAAATTCATTCCGGATCCGTGTATATTTCGTAACTATAAGTTATCCTCGCTTTATTAATTCAAACAGTACAACAGCCGCATTTCGTATTCAAACAGCCATTCTAGTCCCAATATAGAAGTTGGTATCGCCCGGAGGTTCATCATCTTATTCGCGAGATGAGTACAACTGGCAAACTAACTACAACTTCACCAACAACTGTTTGCTTTTTGGCAATATCCAACTTGACCTTACTTTAACAATTGTAAGGTTATAGTTTGTATGTTCTCTTGTTATTTTGAGATAAATATTTAGAGAGTTTTTTTATTTTATTTTCTACCATGCCGTGGACAGGATACGGCGTGAAGCTGATTTAGATTTTTTTTATATACATGTTTAAGCTGTTTACATTTTCGAGGAACGGTACGGCGACAGCTGTGACGGGGATTTGTAAATATGGTTTTATGAGAGTGTTACGAAGTAAAAGTGACAATATTGTGGTTATCTCTATATATAATAAGACAGTAAAAATATTTTGTCTGTACATTTAGTAATTTTGACTGAAATGGACACTTAAAAATAATAATAGAAAGCAAAAAGATTTTTTTGAATTTTTTGTCTGTCTGTCAGTTATCGTCATTTGAAAGAAGTCGTAAATAATTGAACACAGAGACAAAGAACGATCTTGAATGAAATATCAAGTAAATACAAAGATTTTTTAGGTTGGTTCGTTCATATAATATATGTAACTAATTTAAAAACTGTACAGGAGTTAATATCCAATTATTACAGTTATTTTACAAAGAATATTATGAATCCTTCAAATCAATAATTTAACATTTAAGGCTGTTTCTGAATGAGTAAATTAAATAATTCACTGACATCAGCACATTTAACAGAGTATATTATATAGGTAAAAAGAACATAAAGTTACAAAAATATATGTGTAATAAATAATTAGCTTTATGTATATTTTATAAATATCAATAATGGTCGTATTTTTTATTTAAAACAATCAAAAATTCTTTGACGATAATGTCGTAAAAAAATCATATTAGAAGTATAGTTGTCAGTAAGTAATTATTATAGTTGTCAATCAATTCTGCTTATTAAATCAATAATCATTAAGCGGGCGAAGCCGTGGGCGAGCCGCTAGTATTAAAATATGGCAGCATTATATTGTCATGGATATTGCAATGGGAAGAAACAAGTGTAAGTAGAATACTTATTTAGGTAAACGTATAAAAAATTGAACGTAGCGGGACTAGAGACTGCGCCTCCTGGAAACCGACCAGGAGCTCTGACCACTAAACCATACGTGGCCGACCAGGAGCTCTGACCACTAAACCATACGTGGCCGACCAGGAGCTCTGACCACTAAGCCATAAGAGGCGCGGGTTCAAGTCACTATGTTCAAATTTTTATACGTTTTCTAAATTAGTTTTTTCTTTCTTAAGTGTGGAATAACACTTTAAAAATTTCAAAAAAGTGTAAGTACATTGTTGTTTTTCGATACTGTGAACTTTAAACTACTTCAATATTTAAAATATTGAAAAGAACGACTAAAATCAAAACTATGCCTTCAAAATATAACATAGGCTCGAAAGAAATATCGCGATTGCGGTTTGGACATGCCGAATTCTTTTAATATGAATATGTATTTGTAGGCCACGCGTATGCGATGTACGTTGTACATGTTTGTTTCAATTTCCTCTGTCGGCCGACTGCACCCGTGTTCTATTTCATGAATCCTATTTAAACGGAAGCTAATGTTTTGGTATCTTTGACTGAAGTATTTTAATTACTAGATACTACTACTGAGATCCTACTCCGCATAGCTCAGTGGCCGTTCTCGGAATTGTTGAATACGGTCACAAATAAATGTAAGCTAACTTGTATTAGAGAAAATGCCTAAGTTTAGCATTTATTTTCATTTTAATTATTTGTTTTGTTAGGTCAAGTATGTAGATGTATTTTAGAATAAAATATTTTTTTGTTTATGTATAACACAGTAATTATTCAATAAATCAAATCTGATTTTTAGCGTTACGCTGTGCCGAATACAGCAGGATGGGCAGAAGGAACCTAGTGCTAAGACACTCTATTCTCCGTTTTCCGCTGAATTCTGGATTTTTTGCGTGCCGGAACTCACCATAGTGCTTTGCCTCGACACCAGAGCGAAGAAAATGAAAATATTAAATAATTCATTTCCTCTAGTGGGAACTGGCCTCAATCAAAGCAAAATCAAATATGTTTCATAATTTTATGTGATCAATTGGCTTCTTTCATTTAAACTATTTCTAAAGGAACCCTGAGTAATTCATTAAATCTTGTTTACTTTGTATTATTATAGACTTTGCTGAGTATATAATCGATTCATCACAAGTTTTTGAACACCAACAAAGCTTTATAGTAAAGTTTATCTAGGTTTAGTAAACAATGTAAAAAGTTACGGGGAGCCTCTACAGTATGTAATAGCGTTGAAGTGATAACGTCTGACACATACTATAATATTTAAAATTTACTCAATTATATTTATGAATTTCACGCTGTATTATGCACACAGCAAGGGGAACCTAGTGTTAAGAAACTCAGTTCCCTATTTTCCGCCGAATTCTGAAGGCATTGCGTGTTTAGTGGCGGAACTCAACGCCGCGCTTTGCTTTGATATCAGAGAAAAAAAAAATATAAAAATTTTCAATATGTGTATTTTTATAGTTAAAATCTACTTCTGATTGGATATAAATATTTTAGCTATGTGTGTGGTATCTTTAATTAGTTGGAGCAAGCTCCAACAATAAAGTCCTGTCCTTATGATTCTTTTACTACTTATAATTATACATACTATATTTTGTATATATACAAATTTAAAAAGAATTTTGAATATGGATTTTTTCAAAAGTTCTTTGAAATTTGTAATATCAATAGGCTTTCGAATAATCGTTATTAATTCGCTAAGCGATGCGTTGTATTCATATTCCTATTCCTAGTTCCCAGTAGCACAAATACTGTCGAATCTTGTATTTCGTGCTTCCATTACACGCTCTTGTTAATCGATATCTGCATTCAATTCTAATGCCCTCAAATCTCACGGCTCTGTAACGAGCTAGCACGTAACTTCGTCTTAAATGATGAAATTAATTTTGTGCTTTGATGTAAGTTACCAGTAAGTAGAGATATTACTCAACCAGCTTACTTTGCACTAAATCCTCAAAATTATTGTCATACTATACAGGACGGAAGTGTCAGCACCACTTTAAATGAAACCACAGCTTTAACTACTCTATAAAAGCCTAATGAAATTTTTTTTTTTTCTTTTTTCCCAAAAATGAAAAAGTTATTTTTTCTAACAAAATAAATAATAAAATTATTGTTGTAATATAAAGCTCCATTTGTCACGAACGACGCACGCATACAAACCTATCAAAGGGCAACCGCCGCATACGCCTTATTCCAAAATCGAGTCGTAGGTATTGGCAGCAAAGTTCAAAGTTGTTTAACCGTTAGTAGTATTTTTGTAGTAGTATGTGCAATAATGAGTATTGTAAATTAAATCTTTAAGTTATTTTGTGCTTTTTAGTTCCTGAAGTCGGTTATTTTGAACGAAGTTTTTTTATCATATTATAACCAAAGGACATATTTTTTGTTTATTTATCCTTGCTAATATATTTTAAAATATGTGTACAAAGTTTGATGATAATCAGTTAAATAGTTTTATTGTGAAAGAGTAACAAACAAACTTACAACCACATTTATAATATTAATATGAATAATATGACACATACCTACATATGTACATATACCTTTGATAGCGACAGTTCTCTCAGATGGTATGTTAGTATTTAACTCTTTGTTTTTAAAAGGTGAACTAAATAGTTCAAAATTAGTTTACATTAAGTATTTGACAGTAGGATGTCCACTTTATACAAGCCTGGCGTATGTAGAGCGAAGCGCAGCAACTATTTTCATTGTACTAGGTGCCCATTTATTTGTTCCGTAAGCTACATAGAGTTTATTTTGAATAGTGTGCAATATTCACTTTAACATAAGAGTAGCGTTAAATACTATGTCCATTTCAGTTTTGTTAAAATCAAAATTTACGATAATTATAATTAATAAATCATTTTTTATTGTTTATATTTTTTAATTTGTTTCTATTTAGTTGATAATTAAATAGAGACTTCTAAATATTAAAAACTTTAATTAAGATTAAAATAAAAAGTAAGTTTTGGCTTCATAAAGTAGTGAAATAAAAGAGTAATTAGAAGAAATAATATATTCCAAATTTAAAAGATGACATCCCGTATGTGATTTGTTTGTAATGGTATAACGGCGCGCGAAAGCGCGTTAATGGCGCCTACCTGTCAGATGACTGTCGTTTTTCTCGGCTGAAGATTTGAACTTTATTATATATTTTGCTACAATAAAGACGTAGTAACCTAAATTGAAATGCTTCATAATTATTTTTGGTTTTTATTTTTGTATGAAATAAATTAAAATTTTATTTGTAATTACTGTGAACATATTTGGGCTGTCCCAAGAATGTTCAATAATATTACAAATTTGGGCAAAGAAAAGAAACATTCCAGTTACAATTTCCAACAAAATTTCACTGGTTCCCTAAACATTTTGCTTAAATGAGTAGAAATTTAAAGAAAATTTAAGTTCTAATCAGGGTCAGATATCCAAATGCGAATAAGGGTTTTTTATCGGGTGGAGTTACTATGGACAAACAAGCAAAAAGGAATCACCATGTAACTTTTTAGTTAGATTTCCACAGTCTGCGACTGTTTACAATTCAATGGAATTTTCAATCCTATTCCATTGCAAAGCTATGCTGTATAAAATGTAATATTGGCCTGTACTATGACAAAGGTCACAAATAAAAAACGAAGTATATTTTTATTTCACACGAATTGTTCAACGTGGCAAAAGTGTCCATTGGTACATGTAGAATATTTAATATATTACTAGAGGCTCAAACGCGGCGTCGCTCGCTTAAACTAATTTTTATATTATAGCCAAAGGATTTTTTATTTTTTTTTATTTTTGGGTCTAGGCAGGATATAAGCTGATTTTAATGATGAAATAGGGAAATATTGCCGTAACAAAAGTTGATGATGCTAAGCATTTTCCAACGGCATATAAAAATTAAAGATCTTTTCAGATGTTATCTCATGATGAATATAACAGTCCACCGAAATTACCACATTGACACAGTGGGACAGCGATTGACTGCCGTTACGATGGCTGTGATCTCAATCTCCACTCAAACATTCTGTGTGTTATAAAATATTATGATAAAATATATATTTTTTTTGTCATGGTTCACAATTTTGAATTTACTTTAATGCACTAGTTGTAAGGACAAATGTTACTGTAATTGTTGTTAGTGCTAACTAACTAACTAACTAACGTGACTGTAAAACCGACTGGTTGTGGGTTCGATCCCCACTTGAGAAGATGAAATATTTACTTAAATTTATATTTCCATTTCTTCGCTCTGGTGTCGAGGCTAAGCGCGGCGTTGAGTTCTGCCACTCAACACGAAATGTCTCCAAAATTCAGCAGAAAGTGGAGAACGGAGTGACTCAACACTAGGTTCCCTCTGCCTACCCTGCTATGTGCGGGATACAGCGTGAAGCTGATAATAATAACTTAAGAGTTGGATGTCCACTTTATACAAGCCTGGCGTATGTAGAGCGAAGCGCAGCAACTATTTTCATTATAAGAATATTATAATAAGACTAGTGTGCAATATTCAGCTTAAAATAAATGTAGCGTTAAATACTATGTCCATTTCAGTTCTGTTAAAATTTAATTTTTCGATAATTATAATGAATAAATCATTTTTAATTATTCATAATTTTTGAGGCTGTTTCAATTTAGTTTATCGTAAAATAGGGACTTTTTAATATAAAAAAAGCTTTAAGGAAGTTTAAAATGTATAGTAAAATTTAACTTCAATAAAGTAGTCAAATAAATTAGTAATAAGAAGAAATAATTTATTCCATATTTAAGAGCTGACTTCCTGTTTGTAATAATATAGCTCGTGTGTTAAGAGTTCTATGTATTAAGTTGGCAGATTTGGAGTTACTCATTATTCTATTATAGTTCCTACACTCTACGTGCACAATCGTAAAAGCTGTAAGTTCAGTTAAAGTTGTATGTCGTGTCGTATAACGCAGTCGGTGCGGAAGGCGCGTTAATGGCGGCAGTCGATACCTGTCAGATGACTGTCGCTTTTCCCGTCTGAATATTTGAACTTCAATATAAATTTTTGCTACAATAAACACGTAGTAACTTAAATTGAAATGCTTCTTAATTATTTTTATATTTTCTTCTTGTAAGAAATAAATAACATTTTAATTTGTAATTACTGTGAACATATTTAGGCTGTCCCAATAATGTTCAATAATATTACAAATTTGGGTGAAGGAAAGAAACATTCCAGTTACACTTCCCAACAAAATTTCACTTGTTCCATAAACATTTTGCTTAAATGAGCAAATTTAAAGAATGTACTAAATAGAATCAGGGATCCAAATACGAATAAGGGATTTTTATCGGATGGAATTACTGTAGACAAACAAGCAAAAAGGAATCACCATGTAACTTTTTAGTTAGATTTTCACAGTCTGCGCCTGTTTACAGTTCAATGGAATTTTCAATACTATTCCATTGCAAAGCTACGCTATATAAAATGTACTATTGGGTTGTAATATTGTTACGTTCCCACACAACCCGGGAATCGCTGACTTAGGCTTCCCAACGTTCCCACACTTATTTCCCACACTTAGCATAGAGATCTTAGAATTGTAATAATCTGTTATTTGAATCCTCGCATCATTTTACTCCCATTGTATTAATTAACATTAAAAATAAATGTAATAAAATAAATCATTCTTGTCTCCAACTTTGAGCAAGTCTCACCTGTTTAGTAATAAGTTAATTTTAATAAAGTATTTTAATTAAATCGGTTTTTTTTGGAACCTACGCTGCCACCGTACTTAATTGGCGCAGTCGGTAGGATACTCGCGGGCCGGGTCGCGAGCAACGTAACTTAAATTTCGGCAATATCGAGATTAACGTCTCCGCGGTCCACCCGGGTGGCTCTCAAGCATCAGCACGAGTATCCAGAATCTACGAGGCGGCGCAGCGAGGAGTATCCAGACATTGATGCACCAGAGAAGACCAGATTTAACTCAGTAAGTGCATTAGAATCTTTCTAGTGATTGCTTATCCGTATTTTTAAGTTTCCTTATCCGTTTCCCTTTTGTGGCAATTGGAGACACTTAGTTTTAATAAAGAACTAATTCTTAAATTCCCTTTTGCGGTAATCTAAGATATATAATTTTAATAATTAGTAATTAATTTCATTTTTTTTTTAAATATAATTTAATAAAATAATAATTAAAATGACTGAATTAAATAACATTTTTAAAGCTTTACGTCTAGTGCCTGAATTTGACGGAAATTCAAATGTTTTACCCAGGTTTATTAGCTTATGCGATCAATTGGTACAGGAATTTACTAGTAACAACCCCGACAGTAATTTAATTAATATTGCTCTTGCAAATGGCATTTTAAATAAGGTAACAGGCTCAGCAGCACGTTTAATAAATACTAGTGGTATTCCATCAGACTGGAGTGGCATTCGTAAGTCGCTTATAAATAATTTTTCAGATCAGCGCGATGAGACCGCGTTGTACAATGATCTCTCTCTTTTAACACAGGGATCTAATACCCCTCAGGAGTTTTACGAACGCTGCCAAAATTTATTTAGTACAATAATGACATATATTACATTGCATGAGGAAATTGGTACGACAATCGAAGCAAAAAGAAAATTATATCAAAAATTAACCTTACAAGCCTTTTTAAGAGGTTTAAAAGACCCCTTAGGCTCACGCATACGATGCATGAGGCCAGATACTATAGAAAAAGCGTTAGAATTCGTACAAGACGAATTAAATACTATGTATTTACAGGCTCGAAATGAACCAGATAGGACTAAGCACCCCCAGATCTTTTCTTCTCAGCCTTTTAAGGTAAATAATTTTAATAACAATATTCCACAAGTAAAGCCACATTTTCAAAGTAATCCTCCATATCGCAGTAATTTTATAACTAACCCACAGACATTGCATAGACAACACCTAGGTCCATCACGTACCCAACAAATATTTAGAGCACAACCCCCAAATTATAATCCTCATAACGCATTTAAAATTACCCCACGTAACGCACCCCCACAATTTAACTCGACATCGCAAACAGCTCGCCCTATGAGCGGTGTAAGTCATTTTGTACCTAGAAATTTACCACCCACTAGATATATCCCAGGACATGATTGGAGTAAGCACGGAAACCCACCACCGTCTAATTATTTTAAAACTAGGGAAATGAATTTCCACGACAGTGACTACTATGACCAGTACTACAACTACTCGTATTATGACTATTATGACGATAATGAGTATTATAATTATAACGATTATTATTACGAAAATCCATATTATGATAGCGAACCACCCCAAGAACCTTCTCAAAATTGCGAACCCATTATAGAGGAACCCCCATCAAAAAATAAAGAGGATTTTCAGCAAGTCAAAATTTTAGACAAACCAAAATAGAACTTAATCTCCAAACTCAACGTCAACTTCCCTATATTCAGATTAAAAATCCCCCACTAAAATTGCTTATAGATACCGGTGCAAATCAATCTTTCATAAGTCCAGACGCAGTAGAAAAATATTTTAATAAATTTTCTTTAAAATATGATCCTTTCGAAGTAAGTAACGTACACGCTGTAAGTAGACATAAGTATTCCGTAACGATTCCCAGTTTTTCTGAATTTAATAGTAAAGATAGCATTACACTTTTTATTTATAAGTTCCATAATTATTTCGACGGTTTAATAGGTACGGATTTATTAGATAAATGGGAAGCAACTATTGATTATAAAAGAAAATTATTTGTTACTTCAAAAGCATCGAACCCTATTCAAATTTATAATTCATGTAATTTAAATTTATACGAAAATATTATACCGGCAGGTACCTCGAAATTAATAAAATTACCAATTAATATTCGTGAAGGTGAAATTTTTATCCCAGAGCAAATTATCTCTAGTTGTATTATAAAAGAATGTTTAACTTGCGCGAAAAATAATAGAGCTATTTTAGAAATTTATAACCCCACGCGCAATGACATAATTTTCTCTATCGATAAACCTATCCAGGCCGAACTGAATAACACCGAATATAAGCATACCGAGCGAATGATAGAACGCGAAAAAGATGTTCTCTCTCGTTTACGGACTAGCCATTTAAATGAGGAAGAAAGAATTAATTTAGAAACGCTTTGCGGTCGCTATGCGGACATATTTTATTTAGAAGGCGAAACTTTAACGTTTAGCAATACAATTAAGCATTCGATTAAGACTAAAGATGAAATACCCGTATATACTAAAAGTTATAGATATCCATTTATACATAGGCAGGAAATTAGGGAGCAAATTCAGTGTATGTTAGACCAAGGAATCATTAGACCCTCAGACTCAGCTTGGAGCTCTCCCATATGGATCGTTCCAAAGAAAAGCGACGCTTCAGGAAAAACCAAGTGGCGCATTGTCATAGATTTTCGTAAAGTTAATGAAAAAACTATTGATGATAAGTACCCTATACCGAATATTACGGACATATTGGATAAATTAGGTAATTGCCAATATTTTAGTACATTAGACCTTGCTAGCGGGTTTCATCAAATTGAAATGAACCCCGCCGACATCTCTAAAACAGCTTTTAATGTAGAGCATGGGCATTTTGAGTTCTTAAGAATGCCCATGGGCTTAAAAAACGCACCCTCGACCTTTCAAAGGGTCATGGATAATGTTTTACGTGGTTTACAAAATAAATTGTTGTTTAGTATATTTAGACGACATTATAGTTTTTAGCACTTCACTTCAAGAACACATTGTAAATTTGGAAAAAGTCTTTAATAGGTTACGAGAATCAAATTTTAGAATACAAATGAGTAAGTCGGAATTTTTGAAAAAGGAAACAGCATATTTAGGTCATGTTATAACGCGCGATGGAATAAAACCAAATCCCGACAAGATATCCGCTATTCAAAATTATCCTATTCCGAAAACAGCTACGGAGATAAAACGATTTTTAGGACTCGTAGGTTATTATAGAAAATTTATTCCTAATTTTGCTAGAATTACAAAACCAATGACTCAATGCTTAAAAAAAGGTTATAAAATTATTTTAAACCAAGATTACACCGATTGTTTCGAAAAATGTAAGAAATTATTGACTAATGATCCCATTCTACAATACCCCGACTTTTCTAAGGAATTTATATTAACTACGGACGCTTCAAATTTAGCTATAGGCGCTGTACTTTCACAGGGACCTATTGGTTCAGATAAACCCATTGCATATGCCTCTAGAACTTTAAATACGAGCGAAATTAATTATAGCACAATTGAAAAGGAATTATTAGCGATAGTTTGGGCTACAAAGTATTTCCGCCCCTACTTGTTTGGAAGGAAATTTAAAATTATGACTGACCATAGACCACTTCAGTGGATTATGAACATTAAAGAACCCAATTCCCGACTGACTCGATGGAGGTTAAAATTAAGTGAATATGACTTTTCTGTAATATACAAACAAGGTAAATATAATTGCAATGCCGATGCTTTATCCCGTATAGAGATTCATAATGAAGAAGCGAATTCAATTGCAGTAAATTGCTCAGAAAAATCCCTTTCAGACTCAAATACAGCAACTGTACATATTGACTCGGAAAACCCCATTTTAGAAATTCCTATAACTGACGACCCGTTAATTAAAAAATTTTATCATCGTGATCGAATGAAACAGGTTTATGATATTATTAATGACTCTTCTTTACAACAACGAACCCAAATAATTAAAAATTTAAATAAAAATAGGAAACCTGAGACTATATACTTACCCGACCAACAGATATTCATACGAAACCCTAAATCATCTCGACAAAAATTAGTCCCTTGCTTTAATGTTTTAGCTGATTTACCAATACACATTTACACAAAGAAAAACGATTACTAATGGCGAAAAAACGCAAAAAAAAAATAAAAAAAAATAAATTAAAGAATAAAACGCTTTACCTTTTTCAAGTGCATATTTAATATCTTAAAATAAAATTAAAAACCGCTTCACAGCAGCTAAAAACTTTTGAGTTTAACCGTGTTATGAGAGGACTCATTGACGAGTTAGGGTCTGTAATAAAAAGTATTTCGGGAAATCTCGACTACACGGACGCCATAAGTTATGATAGAGCCATTAGCTCAAAATAATGATAAAATAATTAACGAAATTAATAACCACATTCGCTTGAGTAAAAAAAATTGGATGTCTCAAAATACTTACATTATAAATAAAATTATTAACTAATAATCAGAGGGAATTAGAAAATTTAATGAATAATTTAACAAATATTAATATGAAATTAGAAGCCAATTTTGTAACTTTCTCACATATAAATCAAATATATATTTATATTTTTTTTTTTAATTTTAGGGTAACACAGAAACGAGTTTTGAAGAATTATTTCGGTTATAAAACTTACTTGCATTTATTCGTACCAAAAGTAATCATCATTCTATGTTCACTTTTAGTATGTTAAACAAATTAAATACGTACGTAATATAAGAAAAATGAACTTTTAGATATTTGTTTTAGAGACTATTTTGATGTAATAAAGGTAGGCTATTATTATAACGCTAGAGATTATTTTAGTTTTGAAGTTTCCAATTGTTTTTCCTAAGATCCTGTATCATTTATATTCTGTACCTAATATAAATCGCCACATTCTGATTTCCATCATCATTTTTACCCTTTCCAAGCAATTCACAAAAAAGATTTTATGTACATAGAGGCTGAATGCCCGAAGATCGGTGAATCATATTTATGTGATCTTAATGTTAATTATCTACAAGGAAAACAGCCGGATTGTATAGAGCGTCTTATCACAACTCAGCAGCTGCAAAGTTCCTGTTTATACGCATCGATTATTCTTACTACGGAAGCAATGGAACAGCTAGATGATAGACACTACATTATCACTATTCCAGAACCAACCAGAGTAGAATTGTTATGTGAACAGCATAAATATTTGAAGATACAAGGGAGTCATCTCGTAACCGTACCACGGGGATGTTCAATTAAAACTTCGTTATTTACTATAATTAATAACAATGATAATATAAAAGGACAAGCATTGGAAATTATCGACCTAAGTAATATTAATATGACAAAGGGAGGAAATTCTGAAATAACACTAAAATTAAATTCGATAAATTTAACTGAAATCTTCGAAGCAAATAAAAAATTTTCCGCACAGCAACCTATTTCGAAAATATCTACGGAATCTAACAGTCTTTATCATACAACAATCCCATTTTATGGAATTATTCTAATGGCAATTATATTATGTATCATCTTTATAGTTGCCAAGAACATTAAGAAAAATAAAAAGCCTAAACTATCGAGTGAAGAAAATTCACCAAAGGAAGAGGCCTGCGCTCGAGATCCAGTAGAGCATATTCTTCAGCACTATTCGAGATCCAAGGACACTGAATAGGTGCTGATCTTCAGGAGGGAGGTGTTACGTTCCCACACAACCCGGGAATCGCTGACTTAGGCTTCCCAACGTTCCCACACTTATTTCCCACACTTAGCATAGAGATCTTAGAATTGTAATAATCTGTTATTTGAATCCTCGCATCATTTTACTCCCATTGTATTAATTAACATTAAAAATAAATGTAATAAAATAAATCATTCTTGTCTCCAACTTTGAGCAAGTCTCACCTGTTTAGTAATAAGTTAATTTTAATAAAGTATTTTAATTAAATCGGTTTTTTTTGGAACCTACGCTGCCACCGTACTTAATTATATGACGAAGGTCACAAATAAAAACAAACTTTATTTTTATTTCACACGAATTGTTCAATCTGGCAAAATCTAAATGCCCATTGGTACATGTAGAATGTTTAATATATTACTAGAGACTCAAACGCGGCTTGGCTCTCGTAAACTTATATTTATATTATAGCCAAAGAATATTGTTTAAATATTTTTTTTTATAAATAGAATATGTGTACAAAGTTTCATGATAATCTATCCAGTTGTTTTGGCGTAAAAGCGTAACAAGCAACCTTACATTTATGATGTTAGTATAACGTATATTATAAAATATTAAAAATATGTCCGTGTTTTACATGTAATGTAGGCTAATGTAAAATTAGTAATAAAACTCTGTGTGTTACTCTGTGTGTTTGCGCCACTCTGTACGAATGCTTTGAAATTCGGCGAAAAGTGCGGAGTGAAGTGTTTTAACACTCTCTCTGCCTATCCTGCTGCAGTGTGAAACTGAAAAAAATATTTTGAAGAAAAATAGGAATCATTTATAAGTTGAACTTGTTAACGTTTGAACGTTTACTTATAGTTCATTAATAAAAAAATAATTGGAAATTGAGGTTATGGTGGAACAGTGAGACATCATTTGACTGTAATTGAGATAGTTGTGAGATCAATCTCTATGAGCAAGAATATTAATATTTAAATTTATTTTAATTTTTTCGTTCTGACATGGCATAGCGCGGCGTTGACTTTCGCCACCTTTTATCCAAGGTCTTAAATTTAGAAGAAAAGCGGAGAACGAAATGTGACACTAGATTCTCTTTGTCTTACTTGCTGCATGTTCCAATTGCAAGGAAAAGTAAATGAAAGTATCCTAACAAGAGTCGAAGAAGAAGAAATCGGCGATAGCTACTAGTTTCCAAATATATAAATGAAATATACTTGTTTCGATATACAAATAGTCAAAATTTATTCCGCATCCGTGTATATTTCGGAACTATAAGTTATCCTCGCTTTATTAATTCAAACAGTACAACAGCCACATTTCGTATTCAAACAGCCATTCTAGTCCCAATATAGAAGTTGGTATCGCCCGGAGGTTCATCATCTTATTCGCGAGATGAGTACAACTGGCAAACTAACTACAACTTCCCCAACGACTGTTTGCTTTTTGGCAATATCCAACTTGACCTTACTTTAACAATTGTAAGGTCATAGTTTGTTATGTGGTTCTCTTGTCATTTGTTTTGAGATACATGTTTAGAGAGGCCAGTCGTGGCACAGGGATACAAAGTGTCACTGTAAACGCGACTGCTTGTGGGTTCCATCCCCATGCGAGGAAATGAAATATTTTTTTAAATTTAAGTTTTCATTTCTTCGCTCTGGTGTCGGGCTAAAACGGCCTCCAGAATTCGGCGGAAAGTAGGGAACCAGAGAGTCTTAACACGACGTTCCCACAGCCTGCGAGGTTCCCACTGCCTGCCTGCTCTGCAATGTGCAGGATACAGCGTGAAGCTGAATTGATTTTCTTTACATATACCCGTATATTTAAGCTGTTTACATTTTCGTAGAGACGGTACGGCACAGCTGTGACAGGGATTTGTAAATATGATTTTATGGGAGTGTGACGAAATAAAAGTGACAATAATGTGATTATATTAAAGTATGGTAAGTTATTATCTTGTCGGGGATACTGCAATAGAAAAAAAGGTCAAGTAGATTATCGTTTAAAATACTATGAACTTTAAAAATGACTGCCTAATAATTTACATACGTTGCTACAATTATAAAAACATACGTATATATTTGAATCTACAAAACAACATTTCTTCATCACGCTGTATCATTTTAGATGTATTCTAGAGGTATTGCGCATAAAGTTGAGGAACTCAACGCCACGCGTTGCCTATCGTGCCAGAGCAAGAAAATAAAAATACATATTTAATTTCCTCAAGTGGAAATCGAATTCACAATCTGTCTGTTGCGTTTAAAGTCACACTCTTGTGCCCTTGTGCATAGACTGGCCTCTATTCATTGCAAATTATTAGATTACGAAAAATCCTTTATAACAAATACAAATAACAGATCCAAGGAAATCCATATTACGTAATTCGAGATCAATTTGTGTTTGCACATATTTAGAAAATATATTACGTGATGACGAAATATCATATTAAAAATAAAGAACATTAGTAAAATAAACTTCTATTTCTATTTAAATAAATTTATTTTTATTTTTAATTTATTTTGATTTTTTTAATCTAAAATTTTTAATAGTATATTTTATCATGTGTTTTTATCTGATAAATTTTAATTTGATCATATGTTATTATTGTCAGTTATCTGTAATTTTTTTATGTGGAAACTTGATTGGAATGTGCATTATTTTAAATTGTGTAATGTTTGTGAATTTTATGTTCTGTTTGTTTCCCTAATAAAAATAAAATAAAATAAAATAAATATACGTAAATAAGATGATTATTTATAAAACAACGTCGTCTTATTAGGTTAGAGTTTACTACTCACAAGAAGTTTGTTCTCCCGATGGATCAGATGTCCATTATTCCCAACAACCTAACCACACAATTTTTGCGAACAAGTAATTCGGTCCCGACCCATTCGTGGCATTTCACTGGTTGGAATAAAACATTTGATCATGGATACAGTTCAGATGGAACGATCTTAAAATTTATATAATGAGGTGTAATTTAAAAATATTTTCTACTTTGTGTATTAAGAAGTATTTATTACATTGATCACTAATTCTAAAATATTATATGATATAGCTTCACGCTGTATCCCGCGCACAGCAAGCCACTAACCTAGTGTTAAGACACTCCATTCTCCATTTTCCGCCGCATTCTGGAGTTATTGCGTGTTGACTGGCGGAAACGCTGCACTTTGCGTCGACACCAGATCGAAAAAATTGAAATATACAATATTTCATTTTTTCGAGTGAGAATCGAACCCACAATCAGTCGTTTACGTTCACACACTTGTGCCCCTGCGCCGCTACTGGCCTCAAAATATTATATACTTACAAACATTACGTAAGGTTTATTAACAACAGAATTCGTGGCTTCACAATCAGTTCAAGCCATGTATCAAGTCCATTAGTGTATTCTCATGTGACGGTTTGCTATTCTCGAATGTTGTGGATTTGAATTGTATATAGTCTCTTGTCTCATCTAGCGTCGGTGTGCGCAGTTCCGGGCGCCCTCGGTCACGTCCCGAAGTGCGGAGCGATGTACCGCGCAACCGCCACTCCACGATAAAAAGAACCTCCACAGTGCTGGATTTGAATAATATATAGCAACTCTTTAATTCCTTACGGGTGGAGCGCGGAGTAAGGTGCGTTGATTTAAATAGATCTGTATATGTAAGCTGAGGTTTTGTTTTTAGTTTTAATAGAATTTAATAGATTTGTTGTTATTTTGTGTGAGACCTATTTTCTATTTAAAAACTTATCTAATATGTAATCCTTTAGCTGACACGTATTCAGAAAATATAGTTCCATACTTTCTACAAAGTATTCACTGGTGTATACTAAAACCAATAACCGAGCTTCACCTTGCCTTGTAAATGACTACTCACTGAATTTGATTAACTTTTTCAGGACGGAACTCTCCGTGTAATATGGAAACTCAATAATATATCTTCCATATCAGACAATAAAACGAAGCCAGAGATATGAAAAGACATCATAAATAAAAGGCTTGGGTATAAAAGTATTCTTTATGAAGTGTCGCCGCAGTCGGCCGAGGCCACCGCCCGGCTGTCGTTGATACTTATTTGGAAGTCCTGTAATATTAGATACTGCTGGAGCCATTCATATCGATATGCAAATGATATGGCTAATTATATATTTTTTCACATAAATATTACTGAAATTGAGAAATTGTAATTGAGAATTAGTAAGACATTTATAAATAAAATAAAACAAAATCGTTTTCAATAGAGAAAGTATTTTTACGATGAATACATGAGAAGTAAAATTTACACATATTTTTATTATACTTAGCATATCGTATATTATTTTTATAAGTTATGTCCAAGCTAGCGAATTATGCGCGGCTTCGCCCGCTTAAACTTATTGTTTGTTATATTATTGCTAAGTTATATGAAGTGTTAACATAAGTTGTCTTGGTACCTATATATACCTATATTAGTTGGATAGGATTTTATATCACAAAACATCGATATGGTATTAAAATCGAGGAACGACACTAAATCTGATCGGACCCAACCAGCAGAGGGTCGAAGTTGGAGGGAGTCTAATAAAATATGTAGATTTGATGACTTGTCACATTTTTTGCGACAAATCTGAGATTCAATGTTTTTAGCCGCTTTACCAGAGATTTCGCTTCTTTTATTAAAATTTTGATAATGAGTTTGGATTGTTTTAATGTTATTTTAGAGGGTAGCGTACATTATTAAATTTTATGAATATTTAACGACTTATACAGCGTAAAGGAAATATATAAAATATCTAATATGTTTATTGATATGTTTTTTAATTAAGAGTACACATAACATAAAAGTTGTTATTTGTTGATTTAAGATTTCAATTAAAGTAAAAAAAACATGGACCATAAATACATTTTTTTCTATTATGAATGATGTCTTCAATATTGTATGTATATGTTTATTATATAAATGCCCACGTGGTAGTTAATGGAACCAATTAGAGAATGTGATATCAAATTGGTAGTTAATTAATAATAATTGATTCAGAATTAAGTTAATATAAATAATTAGGCACTATTAAGTATTATTAAATGTAAGAATTGCAGTGGCTTTTGTCATTCAGCCGCAAGGTGTAACCTCACGCGACGGTCATAGGTTCAATGCTGACTATGTGAAATAAATTATTTTCATTTCTTCGCTCTGATAACAAGACAAAATGCAGTGATGAGTTCCGCCACTCAACACGCAATGACCCGAAGTTTGGTAAGAAAATGGGAAATAAAGGGAACTTCGTGTCAAGATAACTCTACTGAAAATAATGTGGAAAAAGGTATGACGTTGTAAAAGAGTTAAGAATTGTTTTTTCTCAACAATTTCAAGATTGTGTTTTATTGCCAAGGAATTGCTTTCAAATGTTATCTTGACGCGGTATTTTTTTGTTTTTATCAATACAACAGTTAGATACTGTATTTTTATAAATTATTAAGTACTTCATAGCTAATAAGAGGCGCAGCGTTGAGTTCCGCCACACACGCTGTATTTCTAATTCGATCAGAGAAGCGGTTTTTCATTTCTGGCACTATAATGCTTCTGTACTGGCAGTATATTCTCTTAGCCTACCCTTCTTTGCAAGAAAAAAAATAAGCAAATAGAAAGCAACGTAGCCAACGTTAACTGTTAGTGGTAAAGCAAAATGAAAATATTCGTAGGTTTGTGAGAACACCGTCATATGGCGTTTACTCCACAGTCACAACTGACCACTGTTTCAAATTTATTTAACAGCCCACTAGTTTCTGTTTTATTTTTTTGAACCTAAAACGCAAATGAAATTATAAATATAGTGAAATTTAATTACTTTATTTACGTCATTTCGATGTTGCCACGATTGGTGTTGACATTGAATTTTAAGACTTATAATGCATACAAATTTTCATGCTTTATCCTTTAGTTTTTTAGTCCTTTAGTTTTTAGTAGTTTTCCTTTAGTTTAGTTTAAGGGTAGACAGAGGGAACATGGGAACCTAGTGTTAAGTGACTCCATTCCCATTAAGACACTCTTACTTAATTCATATATCTACACATTGTCCCCATATGAGTCACACCCGTGTGCTTAAACCTATAATAAAGCTAGCTAGACTGTCAATTGTAAAACGGAACAGTGATTGTTTCTGTGAAATGAAACGCTTTCACAAAGTGACAGTGGTCAGCTTACCCTAGCATTGGAATAACACGAGTTTTTCTCGCATCAAAAAGTTCCTTGTATGTGGAAAACGGTATGATTTTATATTTTTTATTTTGTTTATTTTTTGAAGAATTGACATATATGTTTAATTTTTTTTTCAAGTCACCATAAAATAGTCAACGTAATTTTTTTTTGTTACAAAACAAACATTTTGTGTGGAACGAAAATATTGGACTCACCTAATTTATTTGAGGAAAAATCTTCAAAGGCAGAGATTAGCTACATACATGGTTTATAGCTTACTATATAAATTTCATATTTTTATATTAGAGGCCTTAAATCAAATCAATAGTTCAAACGTTGGTGAACGCTTACCCACTCTATCAACGATTACTTTTGGTCTGCTGGCCACTTGGCCTTTTGCGACCTCTCTCGTTTAATGTATATATGTTTCCTTACTCCATACAAATAGACTCCTTACGATATAGTCATGCACTAGGAAATGTATAATAAAAAAAATGTACACTATATTCTATTTCTTTTAAAATGTAATAAATGTTTGAATTACCTTCATAACTAAACTTTCACAGAAAATTCAATAGTTTTCAACTTTATATTTTTTAACGGTGGAAATACTTTTTTGCTCTTTGTGAAGAGCTTTGCTTAAAAATAAAATCCAATTTAACTTCGCTAATAAAATAGGGTAATCGTGGTATAAATTTTGTCAGGTTAACCGTAATTAGAATTTTCTTTGGATTAGCTTAATTTATTTGGTAACTATGAAAAAAAAACCGATATATGAATAGATACCTACTTAACCAGTGTATACTGCTATAAAAAATAATATTTATCTATGTATATAGTATGAATATAATAGCAGCGCAATGTAACAAAAAAAAAAAAACTAAAAAAATATAATCTAATAGTAATAATAAACTAATAGTAAAATACGGAAAAATATAACTGTAACAGTAACGGTAGCCATAGGGCCCCAATCTATCCACCTCACCAACAAAGAATTGGCCACGTCCATTATGGTAATGAAAGAGACTCCCGTTTGTCTTAAAGTCGTAGCTCAATTTGCAAGGCGAGAGATAAACGCTGTTAAACTGTCGAAGTTCGTGACAAAGCCTGAATAATGCAGATTACACCGAGAAAAATACGGCCGCAGTCAAATCTACATATTTTATTGGTCCCTCTCTCATATCCTTTATTTCTATCGGCGCGCCAACGATCTGATTGCGATGCGATTCGAACTTGACATTTTTTGTAATTAATTTTTATTGGCCAGTCATGGCGCAGGGGCACAAAATGTGACTGCAAAATCTATTGGTTGTGGGTTCGATCCCCACTCGAGGAAATTAAATATTTATTTAATTTTTTTTTTTTATTTCTTCGCTCTGGTGTCGAGGCAAATCGCGGCGTTGAGTTCCGGCACTCAACGCGCAATGCCTCCGTGGGGAATTGAATGTCTTAACACTAGGTTCCCTCTGCCTACCCTGCTGTGTGCGGGATACAGCGTGAAACTGATTTAATTTAATTTATATTGAAATGTTTCATGTTTTTTTCAGCTTCACGCTGTATCCCGTACGTATGCTAGATAGGAGAAGGAACCATAGTGTTAAGACACTCAGCTCCCCACTTTTCTCCAAGGGGTGTTAATTGGAGAAACTCAACGCCATGCTATGCCTCGATACCAGAGCGAAGAAATGAAAATTTAAAATATTTCATTTCTTATCGCGTTTATTCGTACAGTCACACGTTTGAGCCCCGGCGCCACAACTGACCTCCATAGCTGGCTAGAACGTTTCAATTTAAGTTTATAATATAAGGAGCTTAAAATAATGAATACTCATGTAATTATATCATTAAGTGAACGTAGAAGATATTGAAGTCCTAAATTACTTTTTCTTTTGTGCAGGTTTTATTCTACTTTTTATATCTCGCTTATTTCCCTGAACCCGTAACTTTCCATTCAAAAAGAAACAAAAAGCACTGTAAATGGAAGTAGTATAGTATTGTGAGTAGAAAAGCCCGATATGATCTTTAAAAGCTTCCTGAACTTTATATCGCTGTTTTAAGTCCTAATCTGTACAAATATAAATCATAAATATTACTAACGTTTTATACGTTTTAGCCAAGATATAAAAATTATAATAAAATTACATATTCTTGTAAAATTATAATTTTTAAGTGAATTTAAAACAAAACACGAACTTGAAGTTCATATTAACTCCGTTACCAGCTTTCGGCTGGAATTTGAGATAATACGTCTCGAGTCGCGTGACTCGACGCCGCTCATCAGACTAAAAAAACCTATTCAAATACAATTCATCAATTTATGTAGTCGTATCTATATTAAAATATATTAAATAAATATCAAAATGTAATAAGTGTCTTAACACTAGGTTCCCTCTATTATCCTGATGTGTGCGGGATACAGCGGGAAGTTGATTTAATTTATATAAATATTAAAAAATATCAGAAATACGAAACATAGCGGTAAAACGTGATACAATTCTTGAAGTTAACGATTTAGTAAAGGTGAAATGAGGAAACATTTAGATATTTCCTTTGTGGTGTAATGCCTCTTTGGTGAGCTAAGTACGAGTATGTGACGGCCTATAATGCTTCTATTTGGTTTAATGTAAGGTATTCACAAGTTTAAACAAGAATTTAGGCATACACTCTTGGAAGTTTCAAAAGCCTTTATAAATTGTTTAGATGACTTGCTTCGTTGTTTAGGTAAGTTGCATTTTATTAAAGCTATTGGTTTTAAGGTAAATTATATAAGGATAACTATTATATAAGATATACCTGTTAATAAAGTTATAGTGGAATTATATCTCGCCAATAATACTTATAAACTCATGTTAGTTGATAAATCCTATCTACGGATTGTGCTTAATATTTAACATAAAATCACGACTTTATAACTAATAAAACAAAATTTGAATGGAGAAAATAAATTATGTAATCTAGATATACATTTATTTATGTATAAAGTTTAAAAAAAATGTTTTTTTATACATATTTTAAAATGAATAGTATATAAAGTAAAGCATTAGTTATAATATCAATTAAAATTCAGCAATTAAAACTAATTAACTGTGAAAGTGGTTAATGCTATAGTACAGAAAGGTATTCGGGTTCTCTATTTGTTTATTTACGTTTGAATTTGCACACCTGTGCTTGAGTTAGACCCTTTTAATGGAAATCATTTACATTGATTCGATTCGACTATAAAATAAATTTATTATAAAATTAATAAAATAAATCAGCTTCACGCTGTATCCCGCACATAGCAGGGTAGGCAGAGGGAACCTAGTGTTAAGACACTTCGTTCCCCACTTTCTGCCGAATTCTGGAGGCATTGCGTGTTGAGTGGCAGATCTCAACGCCGCGCTTTGCTTCGACACCAAAGCGAAGAAATGGAAATATAAATTTAAGTAAATATTTCATCTCCTCGAGTGGGGATCGAACCCACAACCAGTCGGTTTTACAGTCACACTTTGTGGCGCTGCGCCACGACTGGCCTCCTATAAAATTAAATATTTTTATAATACAGGCCGTCGTGAATGAATTAAATATTTTTATAATTGAGGCCGGTCGTGGCGCAGCGGCACGAGGTGTGACTGCAAAACCGACTGGTTGTGGGTTCGATCCCCACTCGAGGAGATGAAATATTTACTTAAATTTATATTTCCATTTCTTCGCTCTGGTATCGAGGTTAAGCGCGGCGTTGAGTTCTGCCACTCAACACGCAATGCCTCCAGAATTCGGCAGAAAGTGGGGAACGGAGTGTCCTAACACTAGGTTTCCTCTGCCTATCCTGCTGTGTGCGGGATACAGCGTGAAGCTAATTTAATTTTTTAATTTTTTACAGGCCGTCGTGGCGTATGGACACAAACGTGTGACTGTAACGCGTTGTTTGGGGGTTCGAATTTACTATTATTTATTAAGATTTTCATTTCTTTGCTCTAGTACCAAATCAAAAATGTTAAAACAAAAAAAAACTGTTTTTTAATTGGTATGTTATTATGAATCAAATGTGGTAGATATTAAATAGATTTACTGTAAATTTCATTCATAAAATAGTACTTATTACTAAATGTAATTATATAAAAAAACTGAACAGTTTGCCGATTTCGATAAATTAGAGGATAAAAAGTATGTCCTTATATCGGGCAGTTTTAAGTCTTAGTAGTAGTAGTTAGTAAATATTATAAGTATTACTCACAAAGAGATAGTATCTCTTTTTATTTGTTTTAATTGCTCGGTAAAAGGACATACATTCATGTTAGTTTCTATATATATATAGAAATGAAATTGCAAGGAATTATTAAGCACAAAACGCAATATTAATATATACGTTATTTGATACAGAATTTGTATCAACGTGTACTGTTGTTCATTTACCAACTGCTCCAAAACGGCTTGTCACTTACAGCTTTGTTGCATCTAATCTTTTAATTATATCATTATAAGTTGTGAAGTCTTGAAGTAGGGAAGTCATAAAGCTGTGAAGCTACAATGGTCAAGGATTGGTCCAAAAGTTGTTATTCGATTGACTTTTAACTTGACTTTGACGAAGGTCAGCTCGACCTAATTTAGTTGAAGGGCTACCTGTTTAATCGCGGGCCTAACTTGTCGCGTTAATGTTAATCCGATCCGTAAGCGAAAACGAAAATAAATGGTACATTAAACGTTACTTTTAAATGTAGGTATATTGTGATGTGGTTTGGGTTTAGCTTTTCGTTTAGCCTTCTTTTAATATTTACTTTTAGACGACCTAATTAAAATAAATATGGTTTTTTTATTTAATTGCCTCCTTAGGTAACGTTGTTATACTTGTGTCAACTTTTTAAATGAAACTATTTTAACCGGATTAATCGCGTATATTTAAGATTATACATTTTTGGAAACTCGATGTTTTGAACACTTTGCAGTAGTCTGTGGTCACGGGTAGGCTGAGGTGGCATTCGTCTGTCAGTTGACATAATTATTATATCAAACTACCGCCAACGATTTCTTAATTGCCTCGCGTACTGCCTGTGATGCCTGCAGAATGGGTTTAGGACTTCAATGATTTTGTGAGTGGGTCCCAGGAGGTAGACAGTTTCCAGCCATCCTCTCTATTGAAATTAGGATGTTTTTGTATTTCAATAGCCTCGTGGATCCTTCTAGGAGTGTATCTGTTTTCTTTAGCGAGGAGTTGGGGTTTATCAAACTTAATGTAGTGGATGGGTTTATCTACAGCATGTTCACACACAGCTGACTTCTATACATGTCCATTCTTGATATCGGAGATGTGTTCCTTCACCGAAACACCTATGTTTCTTTTTGTTTGACCGATGTATGATAAGCCACAGTCACAATCCAGTTGGAATACACCTGCACTCTGTAAAGGAATATTACTTTTCACTGAACAGTTAATATTACTTTTCACTGAACAGTCACTGGTCTCAAGAATTGGCTCACTTTCTTGTTAGGCTTGAATATGGTTTTTATGGAAGCTCTTCTTAAGATGTTGCGAATCCTGTCTGTAACCCCCTTCATATACGGTAGAAGTGCCGGCTGTCTCTCTACTGTGGGTGGCTAGTTGGTCTTCTGACAACGCTGGCGGGGAACTGTTAGCTTGTTCTGATGAAGGGCATTCTTCACCTGGCGAAGCTCGTCCCCTAGTTGTTCAGCGTCGCAGAGTTGGTGGGCTCTCTGAAACAAAGATTTGCCAACGGTAGATTACTGTGTAGGGTGGTGGTGTGATTCACCATTGAGGTATATATTGGTGTGCCTGGGTTTCCTATATATTGTGTGGCCTATTGTGCCATTGGGATTTCTTATGACTAAAACATCAAGGAAAGCTAAGAAATTATTGACTAATCGTAAAAATCAAAGAACTCATTTTATCAACTGGTTTACCACTACAACACATTGTTCTGTTTATGTAAGATTTATTTTTATTTTCTATTTTATTATATTAGTTTTATGCTGTATCCCGCACATGCTCTCTGCGCAGGCCGAGGGAGCCTAGTGTAAAGATACTCCCTTCTCTATTTTCAACTGAATACTGGAGACACTGTGCGTTGAGGCGACACCAGAACGAAAAAACTAAAATATATTTTATTACTTTTTAAATGGGAATCGAACCCACAAACTACATTGATTACAGTCGCACACCCCGTGCTGCTGCGTCACTACTGGTTTAAAAATAGGATTTAATTCGATTTTTTCATAATAATGTAAAAAAAATCGTATTAATTCTGGTTGCAGATTTTTGGCGGTATCGTTCTTTAACGTGGCCTTTCCGTCGACATTTTCTTTATCTTCAAAATCTTCTCTCAAAGGACCTAAAATGCTCAAGGGCGTTTATTTATCAGATTATTTTCTTTTTCAGGAAAGTCACTTGAGCTTATCATTAAGATTACAGAAAACATATAAGATTTATCCTGTATCACTGTTTTGTTAAGCAATTTTTGTGATAAATAAATATGCAGATTGCTATATAATTTATTATTTTGTTATTTTTAACTTTCACGCTGTAGCACTCACATAGTAGGGTAGGCAGAGATAACCTAGGAACCTAATGTTAAGACACTCCGTTCCCATTGGGACACTTCCGTTCCCTTCCTTCCGCCGAATTCTGGAGGCGTTGCGTGTTGAGTGGCGGAACTCAACGACGCAATATTGATTAATATTAGGTTTATTGATACTTTAACATAATGACCTGTATAATAAATGCGTAAATATCATAATTTTTAAAAGTTAGATTCTACGAGCTTACTACGCGGCTACAAACGCTACGAATAGCGCCAATTTCATATGAAACGTGTTTATACAGAAAATTTACTTACATATAAGGTTTGTTTCAGAGCTTAAATTTATGAATTATTTTTATTTTGATATCAAATGGTAGAATATATTCTTACATTGATATCAAAAAATTCTTAGAATGCAATATTTTACCAGAAGATCTGGATAGATTTATGTTGCTGTCCATGACACAATATGTGACATTATGGATTCAAATCTAACGGGTGGGAATATTTGTATCTATACTAATATAATAAAGCGGTGGAGTTTGTTTGTTTAAACGTTAAGATCTCTGTAACTACTTACAAGTAGGCTTTATATATTTTTTATTTTGTATGAAATCCACATTACTCAGAAGTGCTATAGGCAACTATACAGTGTAATTCTTAGTTATCCTTAAACAACGAAATAACAATAATTAATAATTATTTCCACCGAATGCTCCAAAGCCAGCAAAGTGGGGAACGGGGACGTCTTAATGGGAACGGAGTGTCTTAGTATTAGCCCTACCCTTCCATATTTGCCATGTAACGGATACACATAGCAATTATAGCAGGATAGAAGAAGAAGCTAAAAAATATAATTTATCTATTTGCTAAGGCCAGTCGTGGCTCAGCGGCACGAAGTGTGACTGTAAAACCGACTGGTTGTGGGTTCGATCCCCACTCGAGGAGATGAAATATTTGCTTAAATTTATATTTCCATTTCTTCGCTCTGGTGTCGAGGTTAAATGCGGCGTTAAGTTCTGCCACTTAACACGCAATGCCTCCAGAATTCAGCAGAAAGTGGGGAACGCAGTGTCTTAACACTAGGTTCCATCTGCCTACCCTGCTGTGTGCGGGATACAGCGTGAAGCTGATTTATTTATTTATTTCTCTATTTGCTTGTATAAACGTTTCTACAAAAAAAAAACGATTACACTAAATCGGATTCATATATTTTTAATTGCACCTGCATATGTAATTTACAAATATCTGGTGCAAGTATCGAACATCATGAACTATCGTTATAACGAGCGTTCTTTTCCAAACAATTTCAAGCTATGCATAGAGCGCTTCCAATTAACTGAACTCGACATTTTTATATTCAGTTTATTGAATTTATTCCAGATAGATATAGAATTATGTATATATATATATACATAACGAGTATCTCTACGTTTTTTCTATATAGAGACGATATTTGTAGAGTCCTAATCCCACTCGTATTATTAATATCAATAAATTCTTGGAGTAAATTATGATACATAAACTGCCTCTTATTGTAAAAAAATAGTAAATTTGAATTCACAACCGAATCCAACAATATTGAAATGTTTCAAAATTGTAAAGTTAAAACGACGTTGTTAGCTGTGTGTAGTTAGTAATAGTACGGTGGAATACATCTTGTCATATTAAACAAATCTAGTTTGAATTTGTAACACATACTTTAGAAGATAAATATAGTTTATTATTAAAAAACATATCTTGTACTTTATAAACGGATTATTATCCATTTTATGTATAAAGATATATAAAATTTAATTTTACACCAATAAAACGTTTCATAAATACTAAATCTAACGAAAGATCTTCTGAAATATGTTACGTACCATCCATAAGGTATTTATTGTAATATCTAAAAAATATAAAATAAAATTTTGGAACGTTCTTTACAATAATGGCTTTCTGTTCAATGTTCCCCAAAGCTCGCTCTTGGGTTTAGATGCTATTAGCCCAGCTATAAATAAGGTCTAACATGTTTAAACGGATTACATATAGCTTGTTCTGCCCTGATAAAGGTTCATGCGATTAAGGTTGACTTTGTTTTTTATATCGTAATATTTAAATGCTTTTTGTGTTCTTTCATTTTCGTGGAGTTTAAGTTACCATATTCTAACTCTTAAGATGTTACGTGATTATTTTGAATATACACGCATTACGTTCTTTATAAGAAATATATGTTTTATCACTATTATTTAATCGTTACTAAAATAATTTACATATACAATAATTTATTCTTTTGATTACTTAATAATCACAAAATATTAAGTTCTCCATTTTCTAATTATCCAATTAAACTGAGTAATACAATATATAAATTAATTTATATTCTGTAAACATTAACATAAGCACAACAAATTCAAAATGAAAGTTTCAAGTGCGCAACCTTCAAGACGCACCCACAATCGCGATCGTCACTTATCGCTCAGAGTTAACCGTATTCATAGGGTTCACGTCTGATGCGGCGTCAGATGCAACAGGAGCGCGAGCGGGGGGCGTGCGCCATGCGCAGGGCGGCGCCCCCCACGGGCGGGGGCGGCGAGGGGGGGACGGGGGCGGGCGGCGTGCAGCTTCCACGCTCGTCGGTAATGAATCGCCGGTAACCCGCGGCCGCCGCGTCCACGTCCGCGCTGCCAAAGTTAGCCAAGTTGAACGTGGTGAGGTTGCCGTGCTCCGTCGCGCTATCTGACCGCGGCAAGGCGCCCTTGAAACGAATGTAAGTGTCTATTATTATACTATTACGCACGAAACTTGCTAACTTGTAAACTTTTGTAAACATAGTTTTGGTTTTGTTTTGTTTTTTGCTCGCAACCTGTGACCTAGATAGTTTTTGTGTCGGTTTTGGTTTTGCTTTACTGTTTTTTAAGGCTTAATATGCATTGTGTGTAACAGTTTTGTGTGCGTATTTAATTTTGGTTTCATTTTAATTGCTACGATTGCTTTCATAAAATTTTTAATTGTAAACAAAAGATGATAATTTGTTTAAGATGCTATATACTATGCTACTATGAAGTTAAAAGGCCCGTTATAAGGCCATTATTGTTACAAATTCGTGTGGTGCGTTATTGTTCGCGATTACAATAGATCTGTCAATGTTTCAGTTGAGATAAATTAAGTGTCGATGAGCAACAAAACTGCCAGTCAGATCTACGAGAGTGCTTCACACAATTCGTATTAAATGTATGTATACATACATATTTACGGTAATATTTACGTTCGATTAGAATTGATTTTTTGTCTTATATAGAATTAAGATTATGTAATGTGATAACAACTTTATTTATTATATTTTTTTGATAATCATTTTTTTTGTTTTATAAGACACTTTCTGTGTTTAAATAGGGGTTGACTAACACGACATATATTAATTTTATTAGTCTATTTCAAAAAGGAGGGATTCAAATCGATCGTTTGGTTGATATATCTTACTTCAAAAACGGTCCCATAAAAACTTGTAAAAATATGGTTCTTTATACATATTTTTTGTATTTGTAATAGTGTACCTGTAAGTAGAAGTAGTAAGTATTTTTTATTATGACAAAATTATTGTAAACATTGTAATGTGATATATGCATGTTGGTATTCAAGAATAAATCAATGGGTAAGCATTTTACAAATGGCCGTATATAACAAAAAAAATAAATCTTTGTTGATAAATTCTTTGTTCCAAAACAAATCTCACCAGCAACATGGTATTGCAGAAGAAATATTTCCAATCTAGGACACGAGGATAGGGTGGATATCCGATCCGGATCTGATACACAAAATCCACACAATGCTTACATCGGCTCGATAAATATTACCTGTACGGAGCGCGTTAATGGTTTCTAGTACTCTACGAATTAAAGATTCAAATCAGACCCTCTCCTACATTGGTTACGTGAGCGCCTTTATGAATTTATTTATTACGTATCAAGTGGAGCACCTATTGACATCGATTGTTGTTTGTAAAATTTAATCTATGAGATGGAAAAGGAAACAAGAGAAAGTGTAGAGAATGATTGACAATTTTTCATTATATTTTCGGAATGCAGAAATAAAAGAAACTTTCGTGATGTAGGGGCACAAGCGTGTTGGGGGTTCGATTCCTAATCTTGGGAATTCATCATTATTTATTACGTGCGCGGCATTGAGTTCCGCCACTCACGCAATGCTTCTGAAATTCGGCGAAGAGTGGGGACCGGAGTGTCCTCAAAACTAGGCTTTCGTGCTTACCCTGCTATCTGCATACATCGTGAAGCTGAAATAAAAAATAATCAACTTAATTATCTAAATGAACTTTTATAAAATCATTGAATTTTCCCTTGAAGTACATTATGCTCTAATTAGTTTATAGGTAAAAGCGCCAATTAAGCTATACTTAGGTATAAAAATTATAAAACAAATATAAAATGCTAAAATCAACGAAATTGATTGCTCTATATGTGTATTCTCATACCATTTTTTAGATTTGGAACTAATTTGAACCGTCTTATAATATATTGTAATCATACATTAAAAGAGATAATGTTATTGCTATATTATGATATACATATATACATAATATGCATATGTGACCTCTAGAATATACATACGAGTATATAAGTTTTTAAATGGAGATTCAAATATTGATACAGAACATGTTTATTACATAGCTGTGGATGAGGAACCCAACAAAAGTTCTTTCACTATACAATATATACATGAGTATGGAGATTGTAAGAATATTGGAAATATAGATAGACTTTTTTCTTTAACCTCTTCATGTTTTTTAAAGGGACCAACAGAGAATAACTAGTGATATGTCCGTTCATTAAAATTAATTGAGAATTGTTTTAATCGTTTTTGTGTTTTAGTTATAAATGTTTACTAAATAAAACAATAAATTTCCATCTTCCTTATATAAACAGCTTAAATTATATATAAAAGATATATTTATAAGTAGA